>APFE031608511.1:0-36119 GCA_000404065.3 Pinus taeda
TCCTTTAATAGTGTCAAGCTCATTTAAAAATGAAATAAGTTGTCATAAGAATGGTTCTTTTCCTGTGTCAAGCTTGTTAAAAAATGAAACAAATCCCCTTCTAATTCAAGTTTTTGATTAGATCTCGTAAATTCCTAGTCAAGTCTTTCACTTGATCTTGTAAGTGAACCTTCATTCCATCCACCTGTAAGTAACCAATAGTCTAAGGTGAATGAAATGAATCTTGCGGGGCATGTAACCTCGAACCAATTCATTATGATGGGGGCATGAAAAATTATCTCAAGAATAGTTTGCTTCCATTTCAAGCTTGTGTAAAAATGAAACCAAATCCAAGCATAACTTTTTCTCATGTTTTAAGCTTGTGAAAAAATGAAACCATCCTCAAGTATCCACAAGAATTTTTTCCCACGTTTCAAGCATGTGAAAAAATGAAACCATTCCCACCTTTCCTCCCGTGATTGTCACTTTTATCAGCTTATTTTTGCTAGATTAGCCTTGTTTTTTTCCTTTCCATCGCCACCATCTCTTTGGCCGATCATACACTTTCACTTGGTTGTTTTACCCTTTCCTGAGGAACATTTGTGATGAGTGGTCATATTAGCCAGCTTCTTGACCTTTACATGTTTTGAGTAGTTCCATCATGACCAAAACCAGTTGTTGTCCTTTTTTACCACTCATTCTTCTAGGTGGAGTTCTCTTTCATCTCTTTTCTGACTCTCAAAAATGAAAAGATTGTTGAGTACTTGTCATTTCAAACTTGCTAAAGTAAATGAAATGATATCTACTCAATATAAGCTTAACCCTTTTCCGGACTGAGATAGACTATTGTATGAAATAGGAATACCTTAGTCGAACATGGCTAAGAGGTGCTCTTGGATACTGTTTTCTACCTTTTTGGGTTCAATAGATGATTTACAAAAAGGGACCTTTGGAGTTTTATTTTCTGCTTCTTTTTCAAACTCTCTAAACATGAAAAATATGCCGAGTTCCCCTCCATCGGACTTGTAAAACTTAAATGATGCAGAACTTGTCACCATGACGAGATCAAGTTTCTCCTTCCTAGGGCTTGTAAAACTACTAGGATGGATTCATCTAAAGGATGAACTAATATGGAAATCATATGTTATCCCCTTCAAGCTTGCGATAAAAAATATATGCGGTACTCGCTAGAAATGGTAGGGGAAAAAATGAAAGAGATCATCTCTTATATTTTGTAAAGGCAGCATGTCGATCTTGAACATGACACTCATTTGTTGCTCGTGTCAGATTTGGGACATCCTCACTTGGTGACTTGCTTTCTTGGGTTTGGGAAATCCAGTTTTTCTCTCATTTGATTATATCATCTCGTCATCATGACCTCTAGTACTATGTTGAGTCAAATGCTACCAAACTCTAAAGTTGTGTCGCCGATATGTTCAAGAGAAGTCATATCTATAGTTCTTTATTGCTTATACACTATCTGACCTTCTGCTACAGTCTTGGATCACACTTATCTACTCTACTACATCCTTTTGTTTCATGTTGATGATATGGGATTCATTATGGCCCTCCTTCGACAGATCACTTCTTGTCGACTTCAGCTCATTATCTAAGAAGATGATCACATTCGACGATAGGTTTACATTATTGAACTTCAATTGGATGATTCCATGGGTGTTCGACTTCAACTTCACTATTCACATTCATGGATTGTGTTGATTGTACCTTGAGACACATTGTCATTATTGGTGGTTTCTCTCATGCATGTTAATGGTTTACATCATTGACCGGTAATCGGGTGGTTTTCTATCATGTTCGACTTCGACACATCCATTCACATGTTAGAATTCGTACATTGATCGAGTTGAGATGGAGCGCAAGACCCTGGATTTTGTCTGATAAAATACAGGTTGTGTGGAGTTATGAGTTATTCATGATTGTACACATGTTTCCTCTGTATGGATGGTTGCAACCATACCGTGGGTCCGTATTCATGATCCTTTATGTTTGGATGGTTGTGACCATACCAAGGATCTTTGCACATGATCCCTTTTATTCAGATGGTTGTGTCCAGACCACAAATTCATGTATTATTAGATGCCTATTCATGTATCATTAGGCATGATCATTAGAGATGTCAGATATGTCTATGTTTGATTTCCAAGCCTCCCGACAGTGTTGTTCTCATCCTTGCACTAACTTGTAAATCATCTCAACCATCACTCCTTGTTTTGTCTTCATGCTTTAGGAGGCATCTGTTACATAATATTTTGTCATATCTCCTATTCACTTCCTATTCCATATCCCAAAGTGCCAAAACATTGACTACTGTGCAACATATCCATCATGATATACATACCAAAATCTCACTGAAGAATCAAAGGAAAACTGGCCTAAATCCATTCTGAAGAAAGTTATCTAAAAACCTAAATTTTAGCATCAACACACTTTACTCCACTGCCTCCCCATGCCGATGGCATGTTGCAAAGTTATAAACTAGCACTGCTAGCACGAGTTTTGATAGGAAAACCTGCACTGAACCTCTTTTGGCAAGTTTTCCCAAACTGGAGGAGAATCTTCATGCACTAGAACCTTTGAGAACATCGTGCTAGATATTGGTTGTTGATATGGTCGAGCTCTCCTATTTGGACCTCTTGATCTTATCATAATGGGATTTTCCCTTGATATGTGGGCCTTCCTCCCTCTTTTATGGATCCCTAACTCCCTCTCCCTTCCTATAAATTCACTCCCTTCCATCCCTAAATGGTTGGTCATTGATTTTTGCATCCCTATGTTGAGATTATGCTTACATGCTACCCATTCTAGCTTGGAGAAGGAGTGATTGAAGGGTCTTTGCTTGGACTTGGACATCCACCAAATGGAGGTCTCCAACATCAAGGCATAGGTTGTATGCTTCCCTTTTTAGCTTATTAATATATACATCTAATGTTCATTTTCCATAATTGTGTAGATTTTTATGCTTTTAACTTAATACTTCTTGATCTATTAATTAGTTTATGTTTGATGTATGCCATATATGCTCTTGTATCTTTCATAGCTCTTTGATCTTACTTGCAAGTACTCAGATGTGAAAACAAGTAAGCAATGAGGCATGGAGTGAAAGAATCAAAGTCATCTTCAAAAGGATTGAGCGATTAACATCAAAGCAAGGTAGGTTTCTCCTTATCTCTGCATTTGTTAAACATAAGCTAGGAAAGCGTATGTTAGTTTGTTTAGTTTATTGCTAGGCCCAATCATTGGGTTAGAGGGATCGCCTTTGCCTGCAAAGGGGATTTACCTTCACAACATGAAGGAAATCACAGAGTGCTAACATTTGGCACTGTTGTCAGGGAAAGAAAGGTTTCATCTTCTCCAGGAAAGATCATCAAATTTTTAGATTCCACTGTTGATGATGGACAATAATCAGACACAAAAAAGCTCAACCATTCACCTGTTGACTCCAAAAATTTGAATCAAATTTAGAAACTCCATTGGAAGACAAGCCTTGTCAGTAGAAGATGGAAGGACAGTACGTGAAAATTAAGTACTTAAGATTGAATTTTCTTCAGGATATAATATTATGTTTTATAAATTCCCTCCTATCCTTTCTTGAAAATGTCAAAAGGATTTTCCTTTATCTATTGTATCCGAATGAAGACTACAAATCTACACATTGATCCCCTTTTAAAATTGTATGTCATTTCTTTGAAGTTGCAAATGCATCTCCTTATTGTATTAATGATCCTGAAAAATATCCAAATGATAATCATAGTCAATCTAGCACAAGTCCATCTCAAAAAACCACAGTCGTGGCTACTGCCCGATATGATCCATGAAATATGCAAGCTCCTTTACATAATTTACCATATAGCTATGGTCAAAGGTTTCCTCAATTTAATGACATAGGAGAAATCACAGCTCAACATCATGTGGAAAAAATAATTGATTTCATAGATCTAGAGGAAGTGGATCATGAAGATGTCAAATTAAGGATTTTAGCTCAAAGCCTTTAAAGAGAGGTTAGGAAGTGGTATAAAGGTTTGACAATTGGAAGCATTGTTAATTTCCAACAGTTTGAGCACATTTTCCTTGATACACGGGAGGTTAAAAACAACCCTTTTCATATGATGACTAAGTATATGAATCTAAAGAGGTAGCTTGGTGATACAGTGCAGGAGGTTTTGGCCAGATTTAATAAAATTTACGATTCCATACATGCTGACATAAAGCCTCTCCTAGGGTTGGCTATGCTTCATTACCTAGATGGATTTTATGTCGAAATGGCCTATCAACTCAAGGAGAGGAGTTCATCCACTTTGGAGGATATGCAAAAAAATGTTGTTAGTGTGGGTGTAAACCTGTTGGCCAAAAAGTCCAAGACGAAGGCTAAAGAAGGGGAGTGGTTAAGGAGGATCCTTTTTCGTCATCAGAGCATAAGCTGCATGCATTGGTGAAAACCATGGAAAGTTTAATGGAAAAGTTCACTTTGCGAAATAAACCTGTTGTTAGACATCATCGAAGAAGACCTCATTTCCAAACAAGTTTTGTAGAATAAGGAGAGGTTGTTGATTCATGTCACCATGAGCTAGAAACTAATTGTTTTATATATTCACTTGAATATAGTCATGAAGAGCATCTAGCAACATGTTCTCATCAAGAGGATGTTCAATTTCAACAATTTAAGGAAAGTAGTCATCCTGAATATTTCAGTCATGAAAACAATGAAGATTATGATGAAAGTACTGAATCAAGTGAGCAATCTTATAGTTTTGACATGGAACATAAAGAAAACAATGAGTTTGCTGATGGGAACTCTCTACCCTTATGTTTTGCTTCATTTGAACTGTTGAAAGAAAATTATAAGATTACTAAGGAAGCAGGAAAGCAAGCTGACAATAGCATAGATTGGCAACAACCTTCTTATGTATTTGATGATCTTGTTACTTGTTATATGGAAGAATTATTCAGTTCAAAATTGTAGCCATTGACTAACCATGAGATTGAAGATGCAGTTGGAGGGTTGAAACATGAAGAGCATTGTGAATTAATTCAAGGTAGTTTTGTGCCATTTAGTTTTTCTTCTTATGAGTTCCTCAAGAAAAGTTTTAAAACTATCATTGAAGCAAAGGATGGTGAGCCTATGAGAGATCATATAGTCTAATTGGAAACAATACACAATAAATTGCAACAACCTTCTTAGGTTTTCAATGATCCAATAGCTAGTTATTTGGATGGTTTCTGCTGTCAAAATTTGTGAGCCTAAAAACAGGCGTGATGAAGACTTGGTTCGACAACCAACATCATTTTTTTGTCTAGCAGGTGTCCCATTACAAAAATAAAATGAAGGTTTGTAGTCCTATCATGACAACTATAAGATGAAATTGCATGAAAGAAAGGATGCATATAAATGTTTGTATTCATGGCATGTAGACCACCTAGCGCATAATTGTAATAGATTGGATATTTCTATGGTGTAATTGTTGGTTTTGAGAGCTCAGATGAGATGAAATTTAGTGTTCATTCATTTGAGGATCCTTTTTCAACATTCTTGGAGTCAACAAGTGGGCCTAAGTTCTTAAATTTTATCAAAGTTGAATTTGTTTGTAAGTTTTTACTTGAGTTTTCATTCAATAGGTTTTCTATTTTTCTCGTGAACAAGTACATGCGGGGAATTTAACCAGTGGATAAAGTGCTTGCGTGATTACATTGGTTGTTTTAATTCACTAAACCAAGTAGCTTGTGGATAAATTAGAGTGAGTAGGTGTGATGAATAAGCTCAACACGTTGAGCATTCCTTTCATTTTCAGTTTGCAGTAGAGTTTTCAGTTTTCATTGTACAATTTAGGTTTCAGTTTGAAGAATAGATTTGGTTTAGTTTGAGGATTGGAACAAGTTTCTAGTTTGGTTTCAGTTATAGTGGTTCATAGCAGGATCATGTTGCAAGAATGATGATGGTTGGGCACTTGGTCTACAATGTTATTGGCACCTCATAAGGAGGATGCCATCCCTATTAGAGCCAATGTTAGAATCCTATATTATAGGGATCTTAGTCATTTCAGTCTTTCTATGCACTTGAGGTCAATTTGTAAATGCCAGTCTTGATTTCATAAGTATTATGGTTTAAAGAGGTTATTGGTGTCATGAAATATTTAGTCATCATGCGTTAGTTAAGGTGTTAGTTATAGGGAATCAGTCATGGTAAGTCATGTCATGTTCCAATGATTTCAACAAATGACACCTCATTTTGAAATGGATCATAATTAACATAAAGGAAGGCTTTAGAGGTGGATGAAATTTTAAAAAGTGCATTTGGATCTTCTTTTCACTCATTCAAAACCTATTCTCTGCTCTCAAAATGTGTTGGAGGCTACCAAATGAACGTTGTTGTCTACCATTGAAGTTTGTTGCGCAACTGAGGGTCTTACTACGCATTTCAAGAAGTCATAAATATAGTTATGAGTAAGCACTTTTCTCATTATCTAAGCTTATTTATGTTTTAGAGGACCTAATATACCCTAGAAAGTTGATTAGAAGCCATGATGATCCCTACAACCATTAAGAACTACGATTTTCGTGTTTTCTATTGCGCAAGCTCTTGCTGCCTACCACTATGCATGAAACATGTTCCTCTACTACATTTAGTGTTTCTTTGAACCCTACATATCTCTATTTGAAACTTTAGTTGAGTATCATTGATCATCCCCTTGTTTGGTTGTCTCTCTCAAATAACCAAAGTCATAACTGCTGCACATTTTCTCTACTTGCTGTGCATCTGACCTATCTCCACTGTGCTGCAAAGTTTACCTTCGAAAGCCACCTTACATTTTTTTGAAGAAAACTATAAGTCTTGCACATATAATGATGGATACCCAAGAGATGAAGAAGAAGGTCAAGGGAGGATTGTGCAGGAAGAAGATCAAACATGGTCAAATTTTGAGAACGCTATAGGTGCTGCACAAGTTGTTGCAAAATTGTCAAAAGCATTAGGGTTTAATTAAAAATCAAAATTTGTGATTATTTTTATGTGTGGAGACTTAAAATAGGTTTAAAAGGGTGGAAACATCATCAATCATCCATATTTTCTCAACCAAAGTTCAAGCATGTGATTAAAGCCACACAAAGATAGCTCGCTATGCAAGTGTGTTGCATAAACATATTTTCACCATATCTCTTAAAACCTGTACCCATTTGCCCTCAATTTTTTACACTAGATGCATAGGGGTGAGATGAATAAAATTGGTTAATTTCAACCCAAAATGCTTCACGATGTTCGAGAAACAAGATATTTTCACGTATATATATTTTTGAATTTTCTCGAGATCCGTGAGTTTAATTTGGCTCAAATATTTTGTGAAGATGACGTATGATGATAGTGACTTGCTGTCAAAATTTCAACTCCATTGGACTTACCGCTTGGGAGATATTTACAAAATACAGTTTGTTGCGGAAGGTGTTATGAAACTGGCAGATATGCTGCATTTTTAGACAGTCAACCTTTTGACCAATGAATCCGACTCCAAAAATTATACAAATGGTTTTTAGGACTATGAACAATGTTCTTACCAATTTATACATTCGTGAATCATATTTTTGGAGTGATTTAATGCATTTTGTTCAAAAAATCCCATGTAATTAATGAGTTAAAACTATTTTCTATTTTTTAGGGAAGTAATTTGTTATCATTTCTATTTTGATGTAATCAGTTTTATCTATTGGGGGAATAGGTGGATTTCAACCCCCTTTTACTTAGGAAGAGAATATTGTAAATAACTCATGAATCTAAATGTAGAAAGGGTTGGATTAAGGAGTGAATAGAGTATATCTTTTGAAAACTTTGTAAACAGTGGAAGAAGTTTTTAAACAATGATCAATACATCAACACTTAGATAGTTTTATTCCAGGATTCTAGTGTGAGACATAATAGTGATGTGCCTCTCTTTTTAATGTCTTCCCTTCTAGTTTTCACATGTACTTTGCTTCTTAATTATTTGAAAGAAAATTATGTTGAAAAATTTACATTGGTACTCTACTTAGGCTTGTCAAACAAATTTAGTGTTTTTATTCTAAATTTAGATAAATAATTCATCTTTAAATGCTTTATATTTAATGGATCTTTACTCTCATTTCATCCGAGTCACACTACAACAAATTTTGTAGATCTAGGAGTCTTCCTACCTCGCCCTTGTTCAAATTGCTCTGTTGATTGTGATTGGTTACTGAACATTATTTTGACTCCATGCCTAATGGATCTCTCTTTCATCCTGTAGCCATAACTTTAAAAACTTTTTCACCTTGATGATCCTCATAACTAACCTAAGATATGAAACATTCAACCAAATAATTGAATGAGAAAACCTTAGTGAGAGATCCCTCTCCAAGGCTAGAAGAGCTATATTCTTGACTAAAATTGGTCTATGGTTACCTTTGTAATCCTTTCTTAGCCTAAAGGAAATTAAAAAGTGCTAACACACCCTATAGTGTTTGTTTGGTGTACATCCATGCTAATTAGCATGAAGACTCAACTAATAGATTGAAAGTTGGGTATAATGGACAACTTCAAATGTGGGAGCATCTTGTGCTGCTTCTTTGAGCATGCCCCAACACTATGTTTGAGAGCCAATCTCCACATCTCACATCGAAAAGCCTACCTCGCATGGCATGATGGAAAAATGTTATGGTAAAACAAGGAGATAGATATATTACCACTGCTACTTTTGGAGATGAGCTTTTTCAATTGTTGGTGTGACAAATCATCACCATTAATGATTATACATATGTAGACTTGCACTCTAGCAGAGGTCCACATGGGATGACATAGGTGTGATATTTTGATTTTTAGATTTATTTAATTTTTTATTGATTTTTTTTAGAAAATATCAACCCAAGAAGCATGGAAAACATTTTTTGGTTTGAAGAAAAATATTATAAGATAATTTGATCATGTGGATATGGGACTATTTAGATAAGAGGGATACCTACATCATAGGCATCAAATGAGAAGTGAGGATGAACCTAGCGGAGAGTTATAAAGAGTGCTTCGATTGTTGTAGCAACACCTAGAGGGTTGGACCCATCAGGTGCTAATGACACATATAGAAGACCTACCAGAGGGAATTTGACATTGCATATTAGGAGTACCACAAGCATGGATATGCATATTCCAATGGGAAAATCCATTGCTTGTTACCATGGCACTCATTAAGACCCAGGGCCT
Organism: Pinus taeda; assembly: GCA_000404065.3. Lineage (NCBI taxonomy): Eukaryota > Viridiplantae > Streptophyta > Pinopsida > Pinales > Pinaceae > Pinus > Pinus taeda. The sequence goes on from APFE031608511.1 coordinate 9,194, forward strand.
CAAGCCTAATCAAATGGAAAAAACCATTGCTTGCTACAATGATACTCATTAAGACCCACAGTCTCAAGCCTAATTACTATGTATTATTGTACTAATTGAGGATATATATGTATGATCATGGGTGGAGAGTCATATATTGAAGGAAAATTTTCCATTTTTCATACTTAATGAAAACAGAGGTAATATATGCAAATATTTTGATAGGATTCACATGTGAATGTGATTGTACAATCATGATGCTTTCAATGTTATGAATGATAAAGATGCCAATCTAATAAATAATTAGCTAATGCATCAACAATATGGCTTTCTATTCTAGGCACATGAACATGAGTAATAAGATTAAAATTTCACTCAAGTTCCTTACACATAGAAATCTTTAGAAAAGATTAGATCATAGACTTGATACTAATTACTAAATTGTGACATTTCCAATTGGGAATGAAGATGAACTACCAAAGATCGAATGCCATAAGAAATTTCTTCCAAAAGTAATTCAATAAAAACACCATACTTAGTGATATTATTGGTTGTAGTACCAATGTAAGCACCACCTAATGTGATCAACTATCTAGTTGGAGGATAAATTACCCATGTTGTGGAAGTAAAGTTCCAAGTATGAAAACTAGCATAACCAATACAAGAACCACATGATGCGATTAACTAGCTAGTTGGAGAATAAATCAACCATGTTGTGGAAGCTAAGTTTCAATTTTGATGATTAGCATCGATAGGAAATCCTATAAAGTTTAGATCATCCATCAACATCTCATAAGCATGTCAAAAGTATGATAAACAAAATTGATGAAAATCAAACCTAACCTACACTATAACTACTAATTTACAACAATTACAAGAGGATAAACACTTAAGTAAATATGATTAAGCATAGTAGTTCTTGAGATAGATCCCATTTATGGGTTCAAAACATTCCCATCATAATTCTCAAGTTCACAATTCTTTTTTTAAGTATGCACTTTATGATATAAGGCCCACATCACATAGAATTAAAATTTTCCACCCCTAAAGCATCTTTGTCTTGGTCATAAACCAAAACAAGATATCCTCAGTTAAAATTCAAGGATGGATAGTCTTAACGTATTGAATTTTGACACATTTATTATGTGTGTATTAGCTGTAGCAAGATCTTAACATTGCTCATCAAGTTTCTCCAAATGAACATTACACTCTTCCAAACTTGACGTGTCAAGAAGGAGCTCAAATTCTAATTTCATAGAAGGAATTTTCATTCAATAGGGATAACCAATTCCACCCCATAACAAGTTAGAATGGATTAAACACTATAACAATATTCATTGAACTTTGGTATGCATGGAGTGCAAGATAAATAATGATACTCCAATTGGACTTGTTTGTATTGATAGTGCACTGCATAATGGTTTTCAAGGAAATATTGGTTGCCTCTGGCTAAGAATTCACTTGGAAGTAATAATTAGAATAATTTTCTTGTCTAAATTCCAACTTTGAAGCCAACTCATCCATAATCTTCTTGAAAGTGACTTCCATGGTCAGTGACAATCTCTCTCGTCACACAAAATATTGTAATGACATGATTAAAGATGAAAAGTGTAGTTGTCTCACCATCATTTGAGAACATAAGAATGGATTAAAAAGTATCATAAATTATTCTACTGGCATGATAATGTACTTATGTGTCCTAATCGAAGTCACTTGGCACATCATAAAATCTACTCCCCATTTATTTAAGGAGCTAATGGTGATGATGGGAAAAAAGGACTAGGATGCACACACATTTTTCTCATACTAATTTGACATGGATGACAGTTAACTATTTATATATAATATTTAAATATTCTAGTCCAAAAGAATATGATGTTAAAAATTCTCTAGGTTGTAGCGAACCCAAAGAGATATCCACCACCAGCTCTACTGTCTCAACATTTAGGACTTTCTTTGCTTGCTTGTGGGTTAAAAAATGTCAGAATTTGGAATCCACCCAATGACTATATAAAGTGTCATTTATTAGTTCTTTTCCATATGTTGAATATGTTATGCTCCTATACCAATAGGTGTCATATTTCATGATTGACTTGATGAGCTCTGTAATATGTTCATACCTTTCTTGTTGCAAAGGTTTTCCATATTGTCAAAAAATTAAAAAAATTAAAAAAAAGTAAAGAGGGTAAGCCGTAAAAGAAAAATCAAAGGGTAAAAAGAATAAAGTGGTCAAAAAAGTGAAAGAAATGAACCTCAAACAAAAATAGACCAGGAAAGTGTGAAAATCTAAATTCCACTACTTTTTACTCTTGTATAATAAACAATTGTGTGCAGCTTGTTACTTTTGCCACAATTAATGAAGAGTCAAACTGTTTAAACTTGGCTCATTCATTTTTCAATTTCATGCTGTAGAATAGAGAATAAAATCTGACCAAACTATTTAAACTTGGCAGATAAGTAGATAGGTAGAGTAAATAAAAAGGAGCTCAACAGTTTAATCTGAGCCCTTGGATGTAATAAGTGTAGACTTAGGTAGGCTTGCCATGTAAAAGAAAAAGAAGATTGATAAGGGTTTGCCAGTCTAAGTGCACCCAAATAAATAAGGAAAAAATGCTAGGTTAAAGTAGGTAGGGTAGGTAGTTGATGTTGCAGAATCACATGTGATGAATAATGTCTCTAAATGTGTTAATCTTCCACTTTCATCACAAGGCCAAGGCATACAGTACATTGAAAGCATCTCAAGCAAAGAAAAGTTAGCATAATTAACTCCCCTTCTCATTTTCCCTAATTATTCACTAATTCCCCCTCAAGTATTAAGGTCTTTGAAAATTAAAGGGGCTTAGAGCATTTCACTGACTTTTGGAGGGATCGGACCCTCGACCCAATGATTTAAGAGCCTAAGTACTCAAAATCATTCATAAATCATTCACTCACCTTCACAAGTCTTTTCCTAAAGTAAAATCTCATTTTACTTAAGAAAATTGCATATATTTATCAGGAAAACCCTTTTTTCACTTAAGCCTAAGTTAAATACACTCATTAAATGTTTTTATACTTGGTGCTTTATTCATTTTATTACCATATCAACTATTAACCTATTTAATCTATAACTCCCACACAATTTCACCCTTTCCTCTATTATTTAACTATGTAAAACCCCAACATTTTATATAATTCCCACCCCGGTTAGATATAACCATAAACACTGTTTAAACAGGGATTAATAAATTTATCCGAAACTTATTAATAACTTTACCTGCCGCACGACAACGGGATTAGTTAACCCCCGATTAACTAATAACCGTCCCCCGACCAATCAAAATAGCCCCGAAAAGGTTAAAACACGTTTTATCGTGTTGGGCTCGCCGCAGTTAACAACCCACCATATCCCCTTCCTGTCCGCCGTCCGATCTCTGCATTCCCCTCCAACGGTCGATAGCGATATTGTGATCACCCTTCCCACCTCGCTTTAACTCGCGATCGCCCGACGGTTTTCCGCCCGTACTAGAGCCACGTGTTGCGCAGTCCATATGCTCGCTCGCCCTTCGCCCAAAACCACCCGACCCCAAAAGCGGTGCGAGAAAACCACTTACCACCCTCCACGTAAAGACAAAACGTCACATTCCGCTGACATCATCTGCCCGATAAAGCCAAAAAAACCCCGCCAACCATCGTTTTGTGAAATAAAGTGAACAAATTTCATTTTCACTGCAGTATGTTGCGCCACTCGAAACCTCTTTTAACCAATTCGAACATGGTTTACCTCCCAAAAAGCATTCTGGACTCACTCCATAGACTTCTCAAGCTCAAATGAAACCTTTTCGACCTCCTGTGCAAACTAATGCTTTCTTAATAGTTTGTTTTGTTGTAAAGGTGAGTAGAAGACCACAGCCTTGGATAAATAGTCTTAATACTAGTCATAAGACTTGTTTACTCCAATATTGTTACCAAATCTATTCAAACAGAGACGGAAGACAAAACATACAGTTGAAAGACAAGCAAAGGAAACATTGAATTAAAAGGATTTACTGTTGAAACAGACAGTAAAAACATAAACTACATAGTAAAGAACAATTAAAGAGTATCAGGATTAAAGAGTATCAGATTGAGGACCAAGTCAAGTAAATCAACTAGCATGAAGATAAACAACAGGGAAGACAGTTACAAAACAGAGTATACAAATTCATGTCAAAGTGAAGATAGATGAAAAATAGAGCGGTAAAAGTAAAAAGTAGACAGTAAAAGTAAAAATGAAGACATTGAGGGTTAAACAAACATGAAAACACTTTCACCAGCTACAATAAATTTTATCCAAAGTGAAAGTGAAAAACAATCAAAAGAAGTTTAAGGTTAAAAGATGAAATTAGAGCAAAAATGGTACATTCTTCAAATATTTCCTGTTTAAGTCAAAGTTTTTCACAAGCTATTGTGGCTAATCCAAGAAGTATTTCAATAAAATGGAAGCGGTTTTTGTTCCTAACAGGCCAAGCTACAAAAACCTATCTCACATTTTACACATGTATTACCAAGAGGGAGATAAGTGCATGTATTCACAGGCTATTTTTCAGTTGGTGTAAAGTCCTGTTTTTGACATCTCTTGGTAGAGACTATTGTGAACAACTGGAGATGAATTTTGGGAAAATGAGAGGGGTTTATTTCAAAAACATTCTTATCTACAAAACCCTCTTTCTCATTTTACATATCTATCACGGATTGAGATATACAAGCGAATCATTGGACCCCAAGTTTGCAGAATTTCTGGGGCAAAATGTACAAAGGAAGGATGCAGTTAGTGACTGGGATGCCTCATCATCATCTAAGAGTTGCTATCAAATTCGACTTTCTCTTGTTTGTCACCATAAATCCATAGAAATAGTGCCAAATAGATTCATTAGTTTTGAATTTCCTTTATTTAAGTTCTATTAATGTAAACAGTTGGAGATATTTGTGAAACTAATCTTGATATTTTTTCAAGATATTTCAGTTCACAATTAGTATAAATACTTCTTCATTTGAAGTATTTTGGGTGGATTCATATACATTGCTGTAATACTGGTTTTTTGGAATAAAGTGCTGATTGGATCAAATTTTCGTATGGCTTGCTGGACAAAGAATTAATGCATGGGACTTTTCACAGATTTCTTGGATCAAACACCGGATCAATAAGTCCTCTATACCCTATGTTTTAAAGTTTTCCTTGTTTATTATATCATCCTTGTTTCATATTTGAATGATAAAAAAAAAAGAGTAATTCAGAATATGCTTGATTGCACTCTGTCTTCAAAAGTTATCATTTTCTATGTTTTCTTCTGAATTAGAATAAACATTGAAATCTTAATTGCTCTTGTTTTCTAATTCTGCCACATTGATTAGTTATTAAAGAATACTTAACTGCTCTTTAGTAGTAATCATTCAAGTTCCCTCTTCAAATATATTGAAGGATTCTTCACCGCCCTTCAACTATTTTGAAAACATTCCATTTATTTCAAGTCTTTATTTGTTCCCTGTTTGACCATGTTGCCCTGTGAAACCATCCTTTGTTAAGAAACCAAGTCCAATTAAGCCATCTTACTTGACTCCATTAGCCCAATGGCCTAAACTACTGAGTCTTATCCCTTTGCTATTGAATCTCACCACCCAAACTCAAACAAAACTCCTAAACTTCACAACTAGCCTAATATCTTTAAAAAACAAAGCTAAAACTTAAAGAGAGAGCCCTCTCTGGATGCAGATTGCCTAGAATCTATATCTAAAAGATTGGTTTGTGGTTACCTTGGCCTCCTTTCCCCTTCTTACAACTTCTAGGAAAACCTGAGTGATAACATAGTGGTGACTCCACTGGGATCTGAATAATTTGTTTCTTACTATTGTTTACTTTATAAGCTACAGACGGAGCCTAAAGTTAGCCAGGTAGCCTTTGAACTGCTCTTGCTTTGCAATTTCATAAGTAAATGAATGCTGCTTCAGTCTATCTCCGATCTAGTTTATGGATTGAACATCTGGTTTCAAATACTTGATCAGTTCTTCTTGTCAAATAAGTCTTTAAGAAAGTTTAAATCTCATATCTAAAGCCTCTTAAAGAAATCATAGAAGTTGTTTTGAAAATTCATAAAAAGCAAAATAATCATAATAAACTCAGAATTTGGTTTCTTGGAGAACTAACTTTTTCTTCAGAATTGTTTTACAGGTTTAGATCTGATCTATGATGGTGGATAGTGATCAGACACATAAAGGTTAAAATCATCCACCTGGCGACTCCAAATCAAATTCACAATCAAGACTCCACTGGAGAAATGAACCTGAAAGAACTGTGTGAAAAGATCAGGCTTTTAACTTCGATTGTTATCCAAGACATTATGTTCTTTCTCATTTATAAAGTTTTTCAATGTATATTGTATTTTAGAGAAGATTTTAGATTAAATTATTATTATTTTCCTTTGAAAAATGTAGATATAAAATCTCCTTACACATTTGAGCAGCATTCTTCTAATTCTTATGAAGACCATTTTCCAATTAAGGAGAATCAAAGAATTAAGACTAATCATACAATCCCTGTACATATTCCAGTACCTCATAAAGTTCCTGATAGATATAAGCCCCTCATTTTACCTCCTACACTCCATGCTTTCCCTAACGATTATCCCAAGTATCTCCCTAGGTTTGATGGAGAGAATGGTATCACTGCCCAAAAACATATTCAAGCTTTTGAAGATTATCTTAACTTATTTGAAGTAGATGAAGAGAATGTTAATATTAGGCTTTTTGCTCTTTCTTTGCAAGACAAAGTCAAGAGTTGGTTCAAAACCCTGCCTGAGGCAAGCATCTCAAATCTCGAGCAGTTTCTCAAACTCTTCCTTGATAGATGGATAATCAAAGTCAATATTCTTGTACTCATAGAAGAATATAATCAGTTAAAAAGACATCCAGATGAAACAATAGACCAATTTTTAGATAGATTTAATCAAGCCTATTATTCAATACCATTAAATATAAGACCTCCCCCTGATTAAGCTCTTTTGCATTACCCAAGAGCATTTGATTCAGAGATAGAATTTCATTTAAGAGAAAGAAACCCCTCAACAATGGAACAAATGTAGAACATGGCAGTAGATGTAGAAGTTAATCTGAAAATTAGAAGAGAAAGGTTGAAAGTAGAAAAAGAAGAAAAACTCGACATTTGGATAAAAAAAATAGAGGAAATGATTCATAAGATCACAATGAAAGTTGAATGTTTTGTTCAAAATAACCATGACACATCTATTTCACAAAAGGAAAAGGTTAATATTCATGAACAAATTCCTACCAACCCAATCTACCCTAGACCAGAAGATAGATTCATAGAGCAATATGTTGAGGAGCATTCTCCTGATCTAATGTGTATATGTGATGACATTACTTCTTTTGATGATTCGCCCAAATATGGTTAGTATGATGATGATTATGTTTCTCAAATCCAAAATAACCTTGCAGAGGAATTATAAGCTAATTTGGGGAATAAGGAAGTTCAGGTTCAACAACTTGAAAATAGTGATCAACTTGTTCATTTCAGCTATGAGAATGAGGAGGAAAGTGCAGAAAATTTTGAAATCAGTGAAGGAACTTTACCATTTTGTTTTGATTCATTTCAGTTTATCAGAGATAACTATCATGCAATTAGAAATCAAATGTCAACAAGTCTTGATATTAACTATCTAGAGGGCAATAAAATATTTGTTCAAGACTTCTCATATCTAGATTTGCAGCCCCAAAATGCCATTGAATGTCAGGTTGCAGAAGAAGACTTGGAAGCTGGAACATATGATCAAATGATCCAAGATGATTCCCTACCTCTTTTTTTTGAATCATTTCAATTTTAAAGGAAATGTGGTATAAGTTTTTTAAAGAAAAGGAGGAGCAGCTTGTAGAAATCTATGAAGTTCCATTTGAACCTATATGTACTAAGTTGCAACAATCCTTCCAAGTTCTTTATGATCCAATAGTTGATAGGTTGGATGATGAAAGCAATCATAATTTTTCTCCATTAATAGACTATGAGAGTCAAAATCAAGATAATAATGGTTTCACCAGACAAACATTTCAATCAATAGGAGTATCATCACAATGCTCATCTGAAATTCTGCAGGGTGATAAAGATAAAAGTGATAGTTCAATTTCCTGGCATGTAGGCCATACACAACAGATGTACAGTTGTTTGAATCAGTTTAAGAATAGTGTATATATTTTACAAGATCCTTTTGTACAATTTCTAGATTCAACAAAGGAGACCAGGAATTTCCTTATCTTCTCAAAGGTTAACAAAGCTATATTTGATTGCAAGATCTCAATTTTAAACACCAACAAGCACAAGAAAAAAAAGTCACCAATGTATATGATGCTTGAATGGTTGCATTGGTTGTTTCATTTTACCTAACCAACAGTCAGAAGCTAATTAGAGTAAGTAGGTAGGATTTCAGTTTGATTTAATTCAGTTTTTAGTAGATTATGAAATAAATCCTTAAATATTTGAATCCAATCAAAAGGCCCTAAGATCTTGATGATTTATTAATTTGGTTTGAAGATTGCAACACCTTTTAGTTTCAGGTCAGATCTCAAGTTGTGCAGGAAAAGGTTAAAAAGATTTTTGATAAAAAGGCCAAGACTGAAGATTCCTACCTAAGTTACAAGGTGCTCAAGTGGGATTGAAGTAGGAAGAATAAAGGTTTGGTATTGATTGGATAGTAACTTGTTGAAGTTGAAGCCTGAAGAGAAGGCCCTAAGCTTCACAAGTGTTACTGTCATACATACAATAAAGCAACAAGCAGAAGAAGATTCCATAGTTCAGTCAAAATCATTCAGAAGGCCATCTGACCTGCTGTTCTTGACTTTTCACCAGGAAAAGCCATCCCCAAGTGGAGCCAGTGTTATGCTCCTATACCAATAGGTGTCATATTTCATGATTGACTTGATGAGCTCTGTAATATGTTCATGCCTTTCTTGTTGCAAAGGTTTTCCATATTGTCAAAAAATAATAAAATTTAAAAAATGTAAAGAGGGTATACCCTAAAAGAAAAATCAAAGGGTAAAAAGAATAAAGTGGTCAAAAAAGTGAAAGAAATGAACCTCAAACAAAAATAGACCAGGAAAGTGTGCAAGTATAAATGCCTCTACTTTTTACTCTTGTACAATAAACAATTGTGTGCATATTGTTACTTTTGCCACAATTCATGAAGAGTCAAACTGATTAAACTTGGCTCATTCATTTTTCAATTTCATGCTGTAGAATAGAGAATAAAATCTGACCAAACTGTTTAAATTTGGCAGATAAGTAGATAGGTAGAGTAAATAAAAAGGAGCTCAATAGTTTAATCTGAGCCCTTGGATGTAATAAGTGTAGACTTAGGTAGGCTTTCCATGTAAAAGAAAAAGAAGATTGATAAGGGTTTACCAGTTTAAGTGCACCCAAATAAAGAAGGAAAAAATGCTAGGTTAAAGTAGGTAGGGTAGGTAGTTGATGTTGCAGAATCACATGTGATGAATAATGTTTCTAAATGTGTTAATATTTCACTTTCATCACAAGGCCAAGGCATATAGTACATTGAAAGCATCTCAAGCAAAACAAAGTCAGCATAATTAACTCCCCTTCTCATTTTCCCTAATAATTCAATAATTCCCCCTCAAGTATAAAGGTCTTTGAAAATTAAAGGGGCTTAGAGCATTTCTCTGACTTTTGGAGGGACCGGACCCTCGGCCAAATGATTTAAGAGCCTAAGTACTCAAAATCATTCATAAATCATTCACTCACCTTCACAAGTCTTTTCCTAAAGTAAATTCTCATTTTACTTAGGAAAATTGCATATATTTCTCAGGAAAACCCTTTTTTCACTTAAGCCTAAGTTAAATACACTCATTAAATGTTTTTGTACTTGGCGCTTTATTCATTTTATTACCATATTAACTATTAACCTATTTAATCTATAACTACCGCAAAATTTCACCCTTTCCTGTATTATTTAACTATGTAAAACCCCAACATTTCATATAATTCCTGCCCCGGTTAAATATAACCATAAACGCTGTTTAAATAGGGATAAATAAATTTATCCGAAATTTATTAATAACTTTCCCTGCCACACGAAAACGAGATTAGTTAATCCCTGGTTAATTAATAACGATCCCCCAACCAATCAAAATAGCCCCGAAACGATTAAAACACGTTTTATTATGGCGGGCCCACCGTAGTTAACAACCCACCATATCCCCTACCCGTCCACCATCCGATCTCTGCATTCCCATCCGATGGTCGACGACGATATCGCGATCACCCTTCCCACCAGAGCCACGCGTCGCACTGTCCATATGCTCACTCGCCCTCTGCCCAAAGCCGCCCGACCCCAAAAGCATTGCGAGCAAACCACTTACCACCCTTCGCGTAACGACAAAACGTCACATTTTGCTGATGTCATCCGCCCGATAAAGCCAAAAAAACCCCACCAACCTTTGTTTTGTCAAATAAAGCGAACAAATGTCATTTTCGCTGTAGTATGATGCGCCACCTGAAACCTCTGTTAACCAATTCGAGCATGGTTTACCTCCCAAAAAGCATTCTGGACTCACTCCATAGACCTGTCAAGTTCAAATGAAACCTTTTCGACCTCCCGTGCAAACCAATGCTTTCTTAACAATTTGTTTTATTGTACAGGTGATCAGAAGACCACAACCTTGGATAAACAGTCTTAATACTAGTCATAAGACCTGTTTACTCCAAGATTGTTATCAAATCTATTCAAACAGAGATGGAAGATAAAAAATATAGTTGAAAGACAAGCAAAGGAAACATGGAATTAAAAGGATTTACTGTTCAAACAGATAGTAAAAACCTAAACTACACAGTAAAGAACAGTTAAAGAGTATCAGTTGAGGACCAAGTCAAGCAAATCAGCTAGCATGAAGATAAACAATAGGGAAGACAATTACAAAACAGAGTATACAAATTCATGTCAAAGTGAAGACAGATGAAAAACATAGTGGTAAAAGTAAAAAGTAAACAATAAATAGTAAACAATAAAAGTAAAAATGAAGACATTGAGGGTTAAACAAAGATGAAAACACTTTCACCAGCTACAATAAATTTTATCCAAAGTGAAAGTGAAAAACAATCAAAAGAAGTTTAAGGTTAAAAGATGAAATTAGAGCAAAAATGGTACATTCTTAAGAAATTTCCTGTTTAAGTCAAAGTTTTTCAGAAACTATTATGGCTACTCCAAGAAGTATTTCAAGAAATTGGAAGAGGTTTTTGTTCCTAACAGGCCAATCTACAAACATCTATCTCACTTTTTACACATGTATTACCAAGAGGGAGATAAGTGCATGTCTTCATAGCGTATTTTTCAGTTGGTGTGAAGTCCTGTTTTTGACATCTTTTTGCAGATAATATTGTGAACAACTGGAGATTAATTTTGGGAAACTGAGAGAATTTTATTTCAAACACATTCTTATCTACAAAAACCTCTTTCAATTTTTACATATATATCATGGATTGAGATATACAAGCGAATCATTGGACCCCAAGTTTGCAAAATTTTTGGGACAGAATGCACAAAGGAAGGATGCAGTTAGTGACTGGGATGCCTCATCATCAACTAAGAGTTGCTATCAAATTCAACTTTCTCTTGTTTGTCACCATACATCCATAGAAATAATTCCAAATAGATTCATTAGTTTTGAATGTCCTTTATTTAAGTTCTATTAATGTAAACAGTTGGAGATATTTGTGAAACTAATCTTGATATTTTTTCAAGATATTTCAGTTCACAATTAGTATAAATACTTCTCCATTTGAAGTATTTTGGGTGGATTCATATGCATTGCTGTAATATTGGTTTTTTGGAATAAAGTGCTGATTGGATCAAATTTTTGTATGGTTTGTTGGACAAAGAATTAATGCATGGGACTTTTCACAGATTTCTTGAATCAAACACTGGATCAATAAGTCCTCTATGCCTTATGTTTTAAAGTTTTCCTTGTTTATTATATCATCTTTGTTTCATATCTGAATGATAAAGAAAAAGAGTAATTCAGAATATGCTTGATTGCACTTTGTTTTCAAAAGTTATCATTTTCTATGTTTTCTTCTGAATTAGAATAAACAGTGAAATCTTAATTGCTCCTGTTTTCTAATTCTGCCACATTGATTATTTATTAACGAATACTTAACTTCTCTTTAATAATAATCATTCAAGTTCCCTCTTCAAATAGATTGAAGGATTCTTAACTTCCCTTCACCTATTTTGAAAACATTCCATTTATTCGAAGTCTTTATTTGTTCCCTGTTTTACCATCTTGCCCTGTGAAACCATCCTTTGTTAAGAAACCAAGTCCAGTTAAGCCATCTTACTTGACTCCATTAGCCCAATGGCCTAAACTATTGAGTCTTATCCCTTTGCTATTGAATCTCACCACCCAAACTCAAACAAAACTCCTAAACTTCACAACTAGCCTAATATCTTTAGAAAACAAAGCTAAAACTTAAAGAGAAAGCCCTCTTTGGATGCAGATTGGCTAGAATCTGTATCTAAAAGATTGGTTTGTGGTTACCTCGGCCTCCTTTCCCCTTCTTACAACTTCTGGGAAAACCTAAGTGATAACATAGTGGCGACTCCACTGAGGATCTGAATAATTTGTTTGTTACTATTGTTTACTTTATAAGCTATAGACGAAGCCTGAAGTTAGCCAGGTAGCCTTTGAATTGCTCTTACTTTGCAATTGCATAAGTAAATGAATGCTGCTTCAGTCTATCTCCGATCTAGTTTATGGATTGAACATTTGGTTTCAAATAATTGATTAGTTCTTCTTGTCAAATAAGTCTTTAAGAAATTTTAAATCTCATATCTAAAGCCTCTTAAAGAAATCATAGAAGTTGTTTTGAAAATTCATAAAAAGAAAAATAATCATAATAAACTTAAAATTTGGTTTCTTGGAGAACTAACTTTTTCTTCAGAATTGTTTTATAGGTTTAGATCCGATCTATGATGGTGGACAGTGATCAGACACACAAAGGTTAAAATCATCCACCTGGCGACTCCAAATCAAATTCACAATCAAGACTCCACTGGAGAAATGAACCTGAAAGAACTGTGTGAAAAGATCAGGCTTTTAACTTCGATTGCTATCCAAGACATTGTGTTCTTTCTCATTGATAAAGTTTTTCAATGTATATTGTATTTTAGAGAAGATTTTAGATTAAATTTTTATTATTTTCCTTTGAAAAATGTAGATATAAAATCTCCTTACACATTTGAGCAGCATTCTTCTAATTCTTATGAAGATCATTTTCCAATTAAGGAGAATAAAAAAATTAAGACTAATCATACAATCCCTGTACATATTCCAGTACCTCATAAAGTTCCTAATAGATTTAAGCCCCTCATTTTACCTCCTACACTCCATGCTTTCCCTAACGATTATCCCAAGTATTTCCCTAGGTTTGATGGAGAGAATGGTATCACTGCCCAAAAACATATTCAAGCTTTTGAAGATTATCTTAACTTATTTGAAGTAGATGAAGAGGATGTTAGTATTAGGCTTTTTGCTCTTTCTTTGCAAGACAAAGTCAAGAGTTGGTTCAAAACCCTGCCTGAGGCAAGCATCTCAAATCTCGAGCAGTTTCTCAAACTCTTCCTTGATATATGGATAGTCAAAGTCAATATTCTTGTACTCATAGAAGAATATAATCAGTTAAAAAGACATCCAGATGAAACAATACAACAATTTTTAGATAGATTTAATCAAGCCTATTATTCAATACCATTAAATATATGACCTCCCCCTGATTCAACTCTTTTGCATTACCCAAGAGCATTTGATTCAGAGATAGAATTTCATCTAAGAGAAAGAAACCCCTCAACAATGGAACAGATGTAGAACATGGCAGTAGATGTAGAAGTTAATTTGAAAATTAGAAGAGAAAGGTTGAAAGTAGAAAAAAAAGAAAAACTCGACATTTGGATAAAAAAAATAGAGGAAATGATTCATAAGATCATAATGAAAGTTGAATGTTTTGTTCAAAATAACCATGACACATCTATTTCACAAAAGGAAAAGGTTGATATTCATGAACAAATTCCTACCAACCCAATCTACCCTAGACCAGAAGATAGATTCATAGAGAAATATGTTGAGGATCATTCTCCTGATCTAATGTGTATATGTGATGACATTACTTCTTTTGATGATTCGCCCAAATATGGTCAGTATGATGATGATTATGTTTCTCAAATCCAAAATGACCTTGCAGAGGAATTATAAGCTAATTTGGGGAATAAGGAAGTTCAGGTTCAACATCTTGAAAATAGTGATCAACTTGTTCATTTCAGCTATGAGAATGAGGAGGAAAGTGCAGAAAATTTTGAAATCAGTGAAGGAACATTACCATTTTTCTTTGATTCATTTCAGTTTATCAAAGATAACTATCATGCAATTAGAAATCAAACGTCAACAACTGTACATCCAAGAAGTATTTCAAGAAGTGTCGAGCTTGCCGCAGTTACGAACCCGCCATATCCCTTGCCCATTCGCTGCCCGATCTCTGCATTCCCATCCGACGGTCGACAGCGATATCGCGACCACCCTTCCCACCTCGATTTAACTTGCAGTTGCCCTGCGGTTTTCCGCCTGTACCAGAGCCACGCGTCGCGCAGTCCATATGCTCGCTCGCCCTCCACCCAAAACCGCCCGACCCCAAAAGCGGTGCGAGCAAACCACTTACTACCCTCTGCGTAATAACGACAAAACGTCACATCCCGCTGATGTCATCCGCTCGATAAAGCCAAAAAAACCCCCCCAACCTTCGTTTTGTGAAATAAAGCGAACAAATGTCATTTTCGCTGTAGTATACTGTGCCACCTGAAACCTTTGTTAACCAATTCGAGCATGGTTTACCTCCCTAAAATCATTTTGGACTCACTCCATAGACCTCTCAAGCTCAAATGAAACCTTTTCGACCTCCCGTGCAAACCAATGCTTTCTTAACAGTTTGTTTTGTTGTACAGGTGATCAGAAGACCACAGCCTTGGATAAACAGTCTTAATACTAGCCATAAGAACTGTTTACTCAAAGATTGTTATCAAATCTATTCAAACAGAGATGGAAGATAAAACATATAGTTGAAAGACAAGCAAAGGAAACATGGAATTAAAAGGATTTATTGTTCAAACAGACAGTAAAAACCTAAAATACCCAGTAAAGAACAGTTAAAGAGTATCAGGATTAAAGAGTATTAGATTGAGGACCAAGTCAAGTAAATCAGCTAGCATGAAGATAAACAACAAGGAAGACAATTACAAAATAGAGTATACAAATTCATGTCAAAGTGAAGACAGATGAAAAATAGAGTGGTAAAAGTAAAAAGTAAATAGTAAACAGTAAACAGTAAAAGTAAAAATGAAGACATTGGGGGTTAAACAAAGATGAAAACACTTTCACCAGCTACAATAAATTTTATCCAAAGTGAAAGTGAAAAATAGTCAGAAGAAGTTTAAGGTTAAAAGATGAAATTAGAGCAAAAATGGTACATTCTTAAGAAATTTCCTGTTTAAGTCAAAGTTTTGCAGACACTATTGTGGCTAATCCAAGAAGTATTTCAAGAAACGGGAAGAGGTTTTTGTTCCTAACAGGCCAAGTTACTATCTCACTTTTTACACATGTATTACCAAGAGGGAGATAAGTGCATGTCTTCACAACCTATTTTTCAGTTGGTGTAAAGTCCTATTTTTGACATCTTTTTGCAGAGAATATTGTGAACAGTTGGAGATGAATTTTGGGAAACTGAGAGAGGTTTATTTCACAAACATTCTTATCTACAAAATGTCTTTCACTTTTTGCATATCTATCATGGATTGAGATATACAAGCGAATCATTGGACCCCAAGTTTGTAGAATTTCTGGGGCAGAATGCACAAAGGAAGGATGCAGTTAGTTACTGGGATGCCTCATCATCAACTAAGAGTTGCTATCAAATTTGACTTTCTCTTGTTTGTCACCATAAACCCATAGAAATAGTGCCAAAAAGACTCATTAGTTTTGAATGTCCTTTATTTAAGTTCTATTAATGTAAACAGTTGGAGATATTTGTGAAACTAATCTTGATATTTTTTCAAGATATTTCAGTTCACAATTAGTATAAATACTTCTTCATTTGAAGTATTTTGGGTGGATTCATATACATTGCTGTAATACTGGTTTTTTGGAATAAAGTGCTGATTGGATCAAATTTTCGTATGGCTTGCTGGACAAAGAATTAATGCATGGGACTTTTCACAGATTTCTTGAATCAAACACCGGATCAATAAGTCCTCTATACCTTATGTTTTAAAGTTTTCCTTGTTTATTATATCACATTTGTTTCATATCTGAATGATAAACAAAAAGAGTAATTCAGAATATGCTTGATTGCACTCTGTCTTCAAAAGTTATCATTTTCTATGTTTTCTTCTGAATTAGAATAAAGAGTGAAATCTTAATTGCTCCTGTTTTCTAATTTTGCCACATTGATTATTTATTAACGATACTTAACTGCTCTTTAGTAGTAATCATTTAAGTTCCCTCTTCAAATATATTGAAGGATTCTTAACTCCCTTCACCTATTTTGAAAACATTCCATTTATTCCAAGTCTTTATTTGTTCCCTGTTTGACCATCTTGCCCTGTGAAACCATCATTTGTTAAGAAGCCAAGTCTAGTTAAGCCATCTTACTTGACTCCATTAGCCCAATGGCCTAAACTACTGAGTCTTATCCCTTTTCTATTGAATCTCACCACCCAAACTCAAACAAAACTCCTAAACTTCACAACTAGCCTAATATCGTAAAAAAAAAGGCTAAAACTTAAAGAGAGAGCCCTCTCTAGATGCAGATTGGCTAGAATCTGTATCTAAAAGACTGGTTTGTGGTTACCTTGGCCTCCTTTCCCCTTCTTACAACTTCTGGGAAAACCTGAGTGATAACAAAATACACCATCAATCATCCGTTGAGAAAGATGAAGGGAATTTCAGAGTTTGGAGATATATAGGGATATATCCATACCAAGGATTTTTGGAATAAATGAAAAATATATGCTTGTTTAGAAATGAGTCTTCTTTGTAAATGTTCTTATTTTCTTGAGGAAACTCTGAAATTAATATTGCATAGAGTAGGGAATTTTTAGATATTGTAATGTGAATTCAAATTTTAATTCTTTTCAAATTACAATCCAATTATTGAATTTTCCTCTATGCACTTGCCTAGCTAGGACAAGTTGAAATGGATTCACATCAGTTACCATATTTGTATTTTTCAATAAAATATAATGCTAGAGTCATTGGATAGCATGAATATTTATTAAGGCTAACTTCTCACCATATGAATAATTTAATTCAGGACCTATGAGGCCTTGACTTAGGTAATAGGTGACGTGATCCTTGAGCTCAGCATCTTCATGAACTAAAACCATGTCAATGATAGATTATGTTTCCATGATATATAAAATTAAATATTTACTATAGTCTATGTTAGCGCTTGAAATTTCACCTCAGGCTGAAAAAGGTAAACTTCAAGGCAACATCAAACCACTTAGCCTCGCAGCTAGCCCTACAGGGCAAGAGAGGGCTCTCTCCGGTCTATCTCGGTAAAGATATTCATTGGGTGAGATAACCAATGTGGAAACACTGATTTTAGGCTAGTAAACTGATAAAAAGGTTTGATTTAGGGATTTTTAGGGTTTTGGTGGAAAATTGGGGAAAGGCAATTTTGGGTGCGGGGATTGGACACAGTTTTCGCAGGGGGTTCTTTGGGGCAAGGTAGGAGACTGTATTGATGCCTTTGATAGATGTGGATGGATGAGAATGACTGGTGAGAAGCTAAGGAGAGCAATCAAGCACCTTGAATTCTCCTTAAACAGCTGAAAACATTGATATTAAGCAAACTTAAAGGCAGAGCATAGCAACCATGAATTCTACCTTAACACTTCATTTACCTAATTTGCAGAAGAAAAAGTAAGAAGATGATTCACATAACAAACTTACAAGTACAAATAGAAGCACACCATCAATACATGTAACCACAAGAATCCCAAAAAGGACTGCAAAACCCTGGTCTTCCTTAGCCAAAAATTGCAGAGATACAATGAGTAATACAATAGAGGCTTTCTCCCTCAAGAATCCAACCTTTTCCAACCTCTGAAAATGACTAAGAAAGTACATAATATAGGAAATTTAACATCTTTCCTTGCCTCTAGGGGTCGAGCTCACTATCCTAGGAGCTGTTTCAACCATTTCCAAACTGATCACTAAAATCTAGGTAGTCAAAACAACTTGCCTCTATAAGCTAGGAAACCAATTCATTCATTTAATTTTTTCCTATCTCATGAATGAATCTTCCAGAAGAGATAAAAAGTGTCAAAACATCATAAAATAACATCATTTACATCAAGGAGGATCAAAATTCACTCCAAAAAGTCAAACCTAGTCAAAACTGTGTTTTTCTGAGCTATAGGCACAATTTCTGTGAAAATTCCCCAAGAGGTCGCGCACTGATTCTCAAGAGGTCGCGCACATTTGGAGCAGCTTTTGAGGAAAATCCAGATGTCCAAATGAGGCAAGGGTAGGCTTGTTGGAAATTTCTGGATGTCTACTTTCCAACCCAAGTGGAATTTATGAATTTGGTGTCCATTTACCCCTCCAAAATTGCAATCTCCCAAGACTGCTTCCTATGTGTCAAAAAGGTGGCAGAAGGTCATTTTTTGCTTGTTTTTTGACCTTCTGGAGGCTCAAAACTTGGTGAAATTTGTTGGTCTTTGCTGAGAAAGTGTATTTTTGCATGAAAAATCCAAAAATGCAAAATTTTCCTGAAATGGACCTCCCAATCGAAAGGGTCGCGCACGGTGCACGACCCTTTGGTGAAGAAAACCTGTGTGTAGCACAAAAAATTCACAATTGACAAAATTTTCTCCAAATTTCTTGAAATTTGGGTTGGGAGTCCCCAGTCAAGTACCATGCTCAGTCGAAGAGGGGATCGGGCCTTTTCTGTCGTTTTAGTGCCTTGGCCAACCTCCTTGGATCTAGCGATTGTAATTTTGACATTTCTATAAAACCATGACACCGGTGCAAAAAGTGAAGGAGGTTTTTCTTCTTTGGCATGTTGTGGACAAAAACCTCTCTCAGTTTTCCCAAATTCATCTTTTATTACTCTGAAACACCATTTGAGTGAAACTTATCCCGATGTGTGAAACAAGGAATTTTGTCGAAATGAAGCGAAATGAAGGGGATAAGGGGCTTCTAAATTCTTGGGGAAATTTTTGGAAGTAGGGAGGAATGTTGGGGAGTAGGGGAAAGTGGAATCTTAGATATTGAGTGAGGGGAAAGGGTCCAAAAGGGCAAAACACAGGCCCAACCTAGAAAATTTCCAGGTTGTAGCTAGAAACTAGGGTTTGTGGAAAAATGAGGAATTTGGGGGATCTCAGTGATGGGAAGTGTTTGGTAAGGTACTTTAAGGATAGGGGAAGGTGTATGAACATCAGGAAACAAGTTTTGTCGATGATTTGACCGTCCAAGAGAAATTGCCTTCAAAACCTTAGGAGAGGGAAATGACCTTACCTAGGCGCAACTGAAGCATGAACAAGGTGTAAAATGACAAGGGAGATGGTAATGCAATGTGGGGAAAAATGGGGGTGAAAAGGGATGACCTTGAGCAAAAAAAACAAAACCCCAGCCTTACTTGCACTTTGACATTTGTAAGAAAAACACACATGAACTTCTCATTTCAAAATGATGACATTTAAATGCTCATTCAAGCTTTAGCAAGCAATCTAATTGATATTTGGAGCCCTACTTGCAACCTTGAAGAGATTTGGGGTCTTCTTGAAGTTTATAAGCAATTGCTGTAGGTGAGCTCCTGACAGGTCGCGTGCAGGACTGGACGGGTCATGCACACCCAAGAGGTCGCACCCGTGTTATTTTGCAACTGTTGGGACCCCCTGGATGGGTTGCGCCCACCCAACAGGTCATGCACAGCTGTGGACGGGTCACGAACCGATCCTCTCTACAATTCCGCCCGATTTTGTCTCCAAATTGCCTTTCACTATTGCTATGAGGCAAATGATAATCAAATGGAGGGAGAGAGGGGCTTTATAGGCTTGATTTAAATTAATTTCCCCTCAAACCCTCTTTCTAATGTTTATAATTGACACTTTTTCAAAATTAAAATGCTGCTGACTTTATGGTTTCCTTTTGTCCTGAAATTGGTTGAACTGATGCTTTTTCTTGAAAATTTTTGTAGGGATAGCTTCTGAGGAATCTTGGCAAAGGGGACCAGGGCTGCATACTGACTTTCGATGAATTTTTACAGCCTTTTACAAAATGAGAAAATGACCTTGTCTTTAAAAACAAGGTTTTTAAATCCAAGGTAAAAATTAGCTGTACAAGATGAAATATTTTGAAGAAATACTGTCATCCCTCTGGCCTGCTGGGCATTTATTGACTTTTAAAGACATGACCTCAAATACAAATTGGACCTAAACCCTAGACCTAGGACTTTTGATCTAAGACAAGACAAGCAACTTTGAAAGAGTTTATTGACTGAAACAACTTGATCCAGCAGTGCCAAGAGGGGAATAAAGACACCAACTCCTCCATTAGGGTTATGGCATGCCTAATGGAATGCAATGAGATGACACTGATGAGACACCTACTTATGCAAATGCAAAGAGTTTTGATCACTGATGGAGGGCTTCTAGACCGACTCTAACAGTCTAGAGGACTGAGTAGAGGGGAAAAAATCAATGTCTTTTACAATGCATCAAAATATCTCTAAGAAATATCATCCCATTCAAATGGGACCCCTTTCTTTAGTAGGCACATGAATGCTTTCATAATTTTGGTGTAGTTTACAATAGATCATTATAAGAAATTAACTTTAACCTATAAGCTCTAAGGAAAATCTAGTATTGTACAAGGGAGACAACTGCACTATTTCCTCGACCTTTAATGGATCGACCATGATCTCCTTGTTGGACACAACAAAACCTAATAATCACCCAGAAGTCACACAAAATATGCATTTATGTGGATTTGGTTGAATTTTATAGTATTTACATTGTTTAAAAAACAAATAAAGGTGATATGGATAATCTATTCTCTTCTAAAGAAAGTAGCTAGATCATCTAGATATGTCTCTATAATGTGCATGATGTCATGAAAAACATATGACATGGCTTGTTTGAAGGTAGCCCTAGCATGTGTTAATGGGCATAAGTTGATTGATTAGGTTGATAGAGTGATGCCCAGCTTGGTTGGTTCGCACCTTTTGAATGTCGAAAATGCAACCATTCATGACTCGATATATGTTATTATGTTTGAGACCAAAAGACATTTTTCAATTTGAAAATGTACCCCAAGGAAAATAAATGTTGGTCCTCAAGTCATATTTCAATCTGATTATAGACCAAAACACCATCCATGAAGGAAAAGATTCCATTCCCTTAACACTCATCAACAATGTAATTAATGAAGGGTGTAGGAAAGTTTGTCTTTGAGACAAACTTTATTTTTCCCTATTTCTTATTCATTATAACAAGATTATAAATCCATTTAGTTAGGGTAATTGGGTAGATGAATCCTATCTTGAGCAACTTCTCTACCTCTGCCTTGATCAACAATTTTTCTTGGATTTACATGTTGAAGTTTTTATCTAAAAAGGTTGATGTTTACATACACTTTTATTTTGTTTTGGACAATTTTGGGATCTGTTGTCACTCCTAGAGACAACCCCTGGGTTGAGGAGAAGGGTTAGTGTTGTTGGAAATGTGTTACAATTGATGGCAAAGATGATTGATGGTAAAGGCAATGGAAAAGATTGGCAAAGGAAATTGCATTGGTAAATATGTTTTCATTGGTGGCCAAGGCAAATATTGATGGCAAAGGCAATAACAGAGGTTGCATAGTCAAAAGAAAAGGCAATGGTAAAGGTGGCTAATGGAAAAGTTCTACATATGTAACAAAGAGTGGAAAAACTAATTAAATGGTGCAGAGGATTTGGAGCCAATTCCATAGTAGAAAATTATCTCATATGTAGGTGAAAACCATTCAAATGGATGGAGCTGTGGAAGAGATTTCCAATGATATATGGAAGATAAAAAATGGCCTCTTGGATCATGAGATAGGGCCAGCCAAATTTCTATGACCCCAAGTCAAATATTGCAGAGTTAAAAGTGTTTGGGTGATATTTTATCGCATAGCAATAGTTGGCTTAAGTACCAAACTTGGTGGAAAGGTCAGCGAAGCCTTTAAGCGAGAGCACTGGGAAAAAATGGTTGACATGTTAGCAGCAGGAAGCATGTTCATTGGTTAGAGAAGGAGCGAGATGACACCATCTCGATGGTGGTATCCTGGCGACTGCACTCTGGAGGTTTCAAATACGGTGCAACTGAAAAGTGTCGTGATGCATTGAGTGGGTGGAGCCCACCCGACAATGGTAGCTCGACGGGTTCACCCCAGTATAACCATTTTGGCACACAAAGGGAAGGTTTAGGAGATAGGCACTGGGACACAACAATAATGAGCCAACCAATAAGAAAAGGGTGGAGGACCCCACTTCAACAACGCAACCCGTTGAGGGCTTTCCCATAATATTGTTTGGAGAGCACACGACTAAGTGTCGGGAGGTAAGAACTGGGCCACGTTGCAACTTTCTAACAAAAATATAGATAAAGGAATTGGTGGTCATGGAAGGTAGTTACCCACACCACCAATCACGCAGATCAACGATGGAAAATCACTCTGATACCTCTCCTCCAAAAACTACAAACTACACATGAGTGGTGTCAAGATCCGGTTTCTTGGACCCTGTTGGTTTCCAATTTAACGAAGTAAAATGTTGCAAAAAAGGCCTCGGAGGACCTTTCTCTCTCCTCTCTGATGATAACAGGTGGTAGAAATTGATTGGATTGGATGATGTTAGAAGATCATGTCAACTTGGACGTGTGGCAGTTAGATTTGGCATTTTTGGGTACTCGAATGACATATATCTGGTGGACAAGGGGTATACTCATAGGTTGACATGTGGCATTGGTGATGGTAACATGAAATCATCTTGATGAGATGACCCCATATTTTTTTAATAGTGCACAAGAGGAAAGATCTGGGAGGATTTTGTTAGGACACAGTGATAGGTCGATAAAATCACAACCAATAAAAAGGGTGTCAAGTGGACCTTGTAAGAAAAATCATCCAATAGGACTTAGTTTGGTGGGATTATTACCATATCATATTGGAAGCATCGAGTAGCAGGAACTGGGTCATGGAGGCACATAAAAATAACCAATCAGAGCACAGGTGAGTGCCCCCCACTTGAAAACTTGGCTCGACAGAGTAAGCTTGGAAGGTTTGTAGAAAGCACAAAGAACATGTGTTGGGAGATAGGGAGCTACAAGATAAGCACCCGCACTGGACCCTATGCCATAGGTAGGAACTAGGGGCACAAAGGATATAAATATTCGTTAAGGCTCTTGTAGTAGCTATGCACCAACTCTTTGGTTGCTTCACGTAGAAGTGTGACCAATGACATGGAGCCATTTATAGAAGGAATTGGTTTGCGTAGTGCTCAAAAGGGCTTAGAGCCCAAAGTATTAATGCATGGTCACAAATACTGGTTCTATGGAAGAAAAATAGGTAAGGGAGTGAAGTGAAAGAGGCTTAAAGGAAAAAAGACAGAACAATAAGTTTTGACAGCAGTTTTGGCAGTTAAGCCAAATTGAACAACAATTAAAAATAACAAACCACATCTAAAACCTGTTAAGTACCAAAATTGCACAAATGAGCAGAAAAACAACAGATTGACTTAGACATTAAGACTAGAATAAAAAATCAAGATTAAACAAGTTCAGAGAACTTGTAGTGGATAGTCAAGGGATTTATATGAACATGACCAAAAGAAAAAATTAAGATTACATGCAACAATACAAGAAAATCAAAGAAGGCAAAAATATCAACCAAAAATTCTTTATAAGTAGGCTTGAGCAAACAAGTTTGTGTGGTTTCAGAGCAGAGTGTGTGGATTAGAGGTTTTTTATGTAATGTGATGCATAATGGTGGTATGAATTAGAGATGTATCAAAGACTAATCTTGGTATCTGAAAGGTGTTTCTAAATATGCAAAGAAGTGCATAGGTGATTGATGTTGATGTTGTTGGTGCATAAAGTTTGGTGATTTGTTCAGTGATGACATATTGTTGAAGGTGGTTGTGGTTTGTATAAAATATCAGAGATTGTTGAAGGTGATTTTATCAGTAATCAACTATTGTTGAAGGTGTTGGTGATTAAGGAATACAATTATTTTGAAATTAGAGAAGGCCTATTGATTTGAGTTTGAAAATAGATTAAATATGGATCAACAGGTCCAACAAGTGGTAGCTTGTGGATAAGGGATTGAAGATCCTTCTAGTGGGTGTTAGTAAATGTTTAGGGGCAATAGTCCCTTTCAGTAGAGACTGATAAATGAGCAGGGGAAACAGTCCCTTTTAGCACAGACTGATAAATGAGCAGGGGCAAGAGTCCCTTCTAGTGAGTATTGGTAAATAAGCAGAGGCAAAAACCCCTTTAAGTGGTAGAAAATAAATGAGCAGGGATTGATGTTCCTTTTAGTAGCAGTTGATGAACGTACAAGTGGTAGATTGGGGGGCCATGATGTAATCGAGTTGAAGCTTGTAATAAAAAGAAGATTGGTTTCTTATGTATATGTTGCTCATGCGCTTGATGTTTATGATGTTATACATGATTAAGTTGTGTCATTGATCCATGAATAATTGTTAAAGAGATTAAAATGTGAACTTGTGAAGAATTGTATAATTTGGCCACACTACTGATTCACCCCCTCGCCCTTAGTATTGTCCTGGTTTCCATTGTTTCTAAGAATTGGTATTAGATCTAGTGTCCTTCAGTATCAATTTAAAAACTAGAAGGAAGATCAAGGATCATGGAGAACGAAGATTGGACTACCTCAGATGGAGTTCCATTTTTGAATGACTCAAATTATACAACCTGGAAGGTAAGAATGATAATCTACTTGCAAGCACTTGATTTAGATGTATGGCTATCTATGGAGTATGGAGTAATAAATGATAAGATTGATAAAAAAGTTAGGATGGAAATCATGAGAGGGTTGTCTAAGTTAGATATTGAAAAAGTAATCTGTTTTAAAACTCGCCAAGGAGATATGGGACAAATTACAGTCCATCTATGAAGTAGACATGAAAATTTCATGTGGTGTCAAGAGGCTTTCCATGGAGGATGAAGCAGGAAAAGATTCAAAGAGCATTGAAAATCATGAATCAGAAGATGATTTTTCTGTATCAATAGGCCAAGTTAATGATAAACACCCAAAGAATATGTGATTTTCAAGTAATGTTTTATTGTTTTTATAGAACAATAGACCATTTATCTTCAAACTGCTTAGTTGCAAGTACTTGTGAAAGTAAGAGTTGATCATCAAGTTGTAATTAAGAAAGAGCTACCTTAATAGCAATAACATATCTGGACAATGGTCAAGAAGACATTGGGTCCACCTCTAGTGAAGAAGAAGAAAGGACATATCACATATCAACAAAAGAATCCCTAGAGTCATCAAGGGAACAAGCTTTTGAGAGTAAAATAAACACTAGTGGTGAATCTAGTTGCTCCTCTATTGATTTGGAAGATCGGTGAAGAAAATATATATTTGAAGAAGGATCTCATGTCTTCTCTTGATGAGTTTAAGAAATTAAGAGCTATAAAAACGAAACTCGAAGAAGAGAATAGGAAATTAAATGAGCAAGTGTTGAATCTTTAGAAGCATGTAGAGAATTTTGAAGTGTTTAAAGATAATAAAACCAACGATTGTTCCTCTTAGGCCAAGATAACAATTGAAGATGACGGTGACTCAACAACAACATTAAAGGGACCCACAAATTTTGCTAAAAGAACAAAACAAGATAAAGGGACTTCTAGGAGTCAAAATAAAGGCATGCAGCTCCTCATATCCTTTTGTTGTAATAACACGGGGCACTTTTTCCCAAAGTGTCCAGTAAGGAAAATGAAGGTGAAAAACATAGGTGGAATGTGCAATTTTAGCCATAACCACAAATTCCTTAGAAAATAAATTTGACCAGCCAATCACAAAGAGCCTTTTCTCCTCAAAGGAAATATTTTCAATGGCCTAAGAGCAGCAAAAGAGAAAATTACAATATAGGAAATTGGACATGTTAGATTCGGTCTAGTCAGTCCTCCGTCAGAGATCAAAGCTCTTTATGCATTTCATTTTTAGGAGTCCCACTCCATTCACTCAGCTGCATTCCGCTAGGGGCATGCCATATCTGACAGAAAAGGGTCTTGTTAGTCAGCCCCCCTCATGTCTGGCACCTGCTGGCTTGGGTCTTTTGTTAAGGTTCACTAAAGTCCATGACAGTCAAGGTCTAGTCCTTTAATGGACAAAAGTCATTTTCGATCATTAGGTCTAGGGATTAATCAATTTGGTCTTCAACCATGTCCAATAAATCTATGCAGGCGAGAGTGAGGCCCTTACAAAGTTATGATTCAGAAAGTTTCATCGTCATGTCAAAAGATTACGACTGTTCTTCAAAACTATGTTTTGAAGAAAAGTCAAACAATGTGTCATTTGTGATAATTTTCAAAAAGGTCGCCAGTTGATTTCTTTAGGTGCAGTCATGGTTTCCGTGGCCAAATTCCTTGTCATGTAACCCCTGCAAAAAGTGCCGAAAATTTCATCATTCCCCTCCTAATACTCCCTAAACAAAACTTCTCCCCATAACCCCTATTCCCATCATATTATTCCCCTCCTAATACTCCCTTTTTTCATTGTTCCCCTTGGTGGCAAATATCACAACAACACCTAGTTTCACACCATCATCAAAGGGCAGCCCAAGTACAGTACACACAGCAGTCATGGCATC
>APFE031608519.1:0-12291 GCA_000404065.3 Pinus taeda
AGCAGCTTGGACGCAATTCAGAGAGAGGCCATTCCTTTACTATTCTGAGTGTATTTCTTCACTTGCCTTGTGCAAGTCGAGGTACCATCTTTCTGATCACCTCCTGTACTCATTCTATTACTCAATATAATAAAATGGCTTAGCATTTCTCTCTGCATTTCTTGAGTATCTGCTTATATTTCATGTTTACATTATTATATGTTGCACCACTGTTATTTTTATCACTTTGAGCTTCCCGGTTACTATATCACTTGTACGTATTTGATTGGAGTTTGCTTGGGCTTGAGGGATATCCCGGAAAAGGGATATTACAGTGGTATCAGAGCATAGATCTGGCTCAACCTGTGGAGCTAGCAGTCTATGACACCGAGGGAGAAACCCTACATCTGTTACAGAGATAGGGAATACAGAGATATTGAGCGTAGGTTGGAGAACACCTACGGAGAGGGAGGTTGTGTTCCTGTGGTGGACGCAGAATAGGAGGACCTTGTGGTGGACACAGAGCAGGAGGATCTGATGGCAGATGAAGACGGGAAGAGATTTACAGACATGCTCCTCAAATTAGTGGAAGATCTGTCGAGGCAGATCGAGGTGATGGGGCAGAGATTCACAACAGTAGAGGCTAGACGACGTGAGAACCCACGGGTTTTCTAGGTTGGTGAGGAATCAGATACATCCCACCATTTTTCAGAGCAGGGTGCCACTCAGCATGATATTACTCTGCAGATGGCCTTGCATGCCCCTACACGCTCTACCATGCCCACTTTCCTAGGAGCAGACACGAGGGCCGGAGCCCAGCAGGAGGCAGAGCCCGATCATATGGGTGATTATTTTGCAAAGTACCAGGCCTATTGGCAGGAGTTCAGGGATGCTATCTCAATCACAGATTTTATTCAACTCTAGCGGGATAGTAGACCCCGCGACCATCACAGAGGACACCGGCAGTATCACGATGGAGACACCCACCGCACAGCTAGTAGATTTCACTTGCCCACGTTTGACGGTTCATCAAACAGTTCGGCAAGGTCTTGGGTGGAGAAGCTGGACATCTATTTCCAGCTTAACCAAATGTCGGAGGCAGAGGCCATCAAAGTGGCGACATTACATTTGGATGGTGAGGCCTAGGATTGGTGGTTCCATGGGATGGTTACACTCGAACATTCCACAATGACGACATATGCCGAGTTCACCAGGAGATTGATGGAGAGGTTTGACCGTAGGGATCCGGAACAGCACTTTGTTGAGTTGACGAGGCTCAAACAGACAGGGAGCTCAGAGACCTACATTGCAGACTTCTTGAGGATTTTAGTGATGGTGCTAGATCTATCCACAGCACGGAGGATCTACATGTTTGTTGAGGGATTAGCAGAGCAACTTCGGGGTCTAGTCAAGTCCACTAGACCAACCACACTCCAGAATGCTATTAGCAGGACTCGAGACTTACAGGAAGCCATACCCAGGACCCAGACACCTTACCCCCAGAGACAGGCTTTCCAGCCTAAGGGGAAGGATGTGAGGATTCCGCCTCCGAAGGGGAATCCAAGACGAGCACAGATTGATGATGACGCCAGGAGGGAGTTGAAGAAGTGCTTTACTTTTCAGGAGTCGTGGGCACCAGGACATAGATTTGTTATTGGCAAAGCACACTTTATTGAGGTCTTCTCCGAGCGCAACGGGGAAGAAGATGAGGAGGATGATGTGGAGGCAGGAGATAGTCATGCCGTGCAGGGTCCCTTGCCACCTCCACCACCAGCAGCAGGTGGTGCAGCTTTTGCACCTACTGGAGGAGCCCTTGCAGCATTACGAGGAGTTCCCAAGTATTTGACGTTGCGCGTACGGGGGACAGTACGTGGCCAACGAGTATCAATTTTGGTTGACAGTGGGGCAACCCACAACTTCATTAATGCACAGATGGTTGAGAGGAGAGGTATACAGACAGAGAGCTTCGATGGGTTTTCATTTTTAGTCCCAGGAGATCAAACCATGGTGTGTGCTGGTTATGTCCCAAAGTTATCAGTGACGATAGGCACCTACACACTAACTGATCACTTTTTTCCGGTCAATATTCCCAACACCAACATATTACTGGGTGTTCAGTGGCTTATCACTCTAGGGAAGGTCACGACAGATTGGAAGGCCCTAGAGATGGAGTGGGATGATGAGAAGACAAGGAGGCATGAGAAGATACGGGGACAGCACACATATCCACCTTAGACTGTTTCAGCTCATTGGATGGAGGCAGTCTTCCAAAAGGGAGACGTAGAGTGGGCAGTAGAGCTGCGTGCATCAAAGGCAGGGACTACAGGGCAGAGAATGCACCCAGAGATAGAGGCCATCCTTCACCAGTATGCCATAGTGTTTGGGGAGATTACACCGGGACAGCCACCAAACCGGGGGTTTGAGCACACAATTGAGCTTGAGTAGGGCATACAGGCAGTGATTACTACCCCCTATAGACATCCCAAGGCCTATCGAGATGAGATTGAGCGGGCCATTCAGGAGTTGCTGGCTCTAGGGCACATTCGACCGAAGCACAAGTCCTTTTTCTTCTTCCGTCGTGTTGGTGAAGAAGAAGGACAACACATTGAGGATGTGCATTGACTACAGGGCCCTGAACAAGAAGACCCTGAAAAACAGGTACCCCATACCCAGGATCGATGAGTTGATGGATGAGTTGAGAGGGGCACAGTTCTTCTCAAAGATTGATTTGAGATCTGGGTACCATCAGACTCGCGTGAGGGAGCAGGATATTCCCAAGACCGCCTTCAGGGGTCACTATGGGCACTTTGAGTTTTTGGTGATGCCCTTCGGGCTAACCAACGCCCCAGCTACATTCCAGTCTTGCATGAATCACATCTTCCGCAATCACTCAAGGAAGTTTGTGTTGGTGTTCTTTGATGATATCTTCGTTTACAACAAGACTTGGGAGGACCATCTCCAACACATTGGGACAGTATTGCGCATCTTGGAGGAGCAGCAATTCTATGACAAGCTCTCCAAGTGTGAGTTTGGGTTGACGGAGATGTTGTACTTGGGACATATCATAGAGGTGGAATGAATGAGGGTCCACGAGGAGAAGATCAGGGCCATCAGAGATTGGCTGGAGCCGAGGAACGTGACAGAACTTCGAGGGTTCATTGGCAATTGTACTTAGTACCAGAAGTTTGTCAAGAGTTTCTCATAGCTTGCTGCACCCCTAACAGATCTGACGAGGAAGGGGGCATTCAGTTGATCAGATACAGTGCAACGAGCCTTTGATAGGCTCAAGGAAGTTATGAGCAGCTGCCCAGTGCTTGCATTGCCAGATTTTACGCAGCCATTTGTTTTGGAGTGTGATGCGTCGGGAGAGGGGATCGACGTAGCATTGATGCAGGGAGGTCACCCTATAGCCTTTGAGAGCTGGAAGCTCCTTCCACACGGGTTGTATTCTATATACGACAAGGAGATGCTGGCCATCATGCATGCATTGGCCAAATTCCAACAATATTTAGTGGGTAATAGGTTCAGGGTGAGGACTAAGCACAACAGCCTCAAGTTCTTTTTGGAGCAGAAGCAACTACAGGAGAGGCAACAAAAGTGGATTAGTAAGATCCAAGCGTATGACTTTGACATTGAGTATTTCGAGGGTAAGAACAACATGGTAGCAGATGCCCTTTCACGTAGACTAGCCACGTTGTCTCTTATGAGCTTGGACACAGATTGGAGGGCTCGACTCTTAGTAGAGGACTCCAAGGATAGATTTGCATGTGAGGTTTTGGATGGACAGGTGGCGGATGACAGGTACAGGGTGGTCAATGAGATCATCTACTACAGGGACCGGATCTTCTTGACTGAGGGGTCTCAGCTCAAGAAGAAGATACTTCAGGCATCGCATGATTCACCATTGGCCGGCCATCAGTGGTTTACCAAAACCTACAGGGCCATTGGAAGGAGGTTCTCATGGAAGGGCCTCAAGGAGGACGTACTCCAGCATGTCCGGGAGTGCGATTTTTTCCAGAGGAACAAGGGGGAGATGAACCATCCCGCAGGATTATTGCAACCTCTTCCCATTCCGGAGGGGAAATGGGAGTGTATTTCGATGGACTTCATCATAGGGTTGCCCGTGGTACAGGGCAAGGATTGCATCTTTGTCATCGTTGATCGGCTGACAAAGTACGCACATTTTTTCGCCATATCCGCCCACTACACAGCAGCACAGGTGGCCGAGTTGTTCTTTAGAGAGGTCTTCAGGTTACATGGTCTTCCTAAGACCATCACCAATGACAGGGACAGTCGTTTCATGGGAGGATTTTGGCAGGAGCTTTTCCGGTTGGTGGGAATGGAGTTGACACCAAGTACCAGTTATCACCCACAGACAGACAGACAGACAGATATAGTTAACAAGTGGCTGGAGGGCTACTTGCGTAACTATATCAGTGAACAGTAGAGAGCATGGCTAAAGTGGCTGCATCTGGGGAAGTATTGCTACAACACTACATATCACATGTCCATCGGTATGTCACCATTCTATCCTTTGTATGGATATCATCCTTTGTCTTTTGCTGACGTGATGTTTGGTGCTAGCAAGGCTTCGAGAGCCAAGATTTGGATCCAAGAGAGTCAGGATATTCTCCGAGCTCTCAAGGATAATATGGCTACAGAGCAGAACCTGCAGAAGCTGTATGCTGACAGGGGTCGGGTAGAAAGACAGTTTGAGGTAGGGGACTTGGTCTACGTATGATTACAGCCATACTGACAGTCATCATTGAAGCAGAAGGGGGTTGAGAAGCTCAAGCCCCACTTTTATGGGCCATACAAGGTGATACGCAGGATTGGGCAGGCTGCGTATGAGTTGGAGCTTCCCCAAGGCAACAAGATTCATACCATCTTTCATGTATCACGCCTGAAGAAGGCATTGGGATAGCATGTGACAGTGACAGATGAGCTACCACCCACGGATGATGAGGGGCATTTGGTGTTGTAGCCAAAGGCTATTATTGATACCAGGGAGAGGCCGCTGAGGAACAGGACAGTCCAGGAATTCTTGGTGAGAT
Source organism: Pinus taeda (assembly GCA_000404065.3). NCBI lineage: Eukaryota > Viridiplantae > Streptophyta > Pinopsida > Pinales > Pinaceae > Pinus > Pinus taeda. Next base: position 5,034 of record APFE031608519.1, read on the forward strand.
GGAAGAATTTACCAGATGAGGATGCCACTTGGGAGAGTGAGAAAATTTTGCAAAATCCATCACTTCAGTTGCTTGAGGACAAGCAACATTTTGTCGGGGGAGACTGCAATATTCCTAATTAGCCATGACTAATTGGAATATTCGATTTTTGCTCAATTTTGCCTTCTATAGTTATTTATAAATAAAAAGGTGAGGAAAGGGGGACATAACTCACTTTTAGAATAAAGTCACTCCCTAGTAGCACAACATTGTAACTTAAAGAGGTAGCCAAGGGGGGCCAAAGGACGACATAGAGGAGGGGCCCACATAGACACTTAGAGGGACTGCGCAGATGGAGAGGAGCACGTGGCAAGAGAGGGGCTATGTTGGAGGACGTGGGCCTTGGGATTGAGAGAGGCCAATGCTATAAAGGAGAGAGGAGCCTCTTCATTTTGGCATTCGATTATGTGCATTTGAGCTAGTCACTTCGACTTAGAGCACACTGGCTGTTTAGCCTATCTGTAGCACTATTTAGTGCATTAAGTATCTCCGTTCGGAGATCTCACCCTTAGCCCCGAGGGACTTCGAGTGCCTACTCAGGCAAGGTAGCTTTCAGCAGTCTTTTGTAGGAGGATTGATTTTTGGGATTGAGGAGGAGTTGAGGATTTTAAGATTGCGCAGTCTTGAGAGAGGATGACGCAGTTTTTCTGGGTAGCAGTTCTGGATTGGGGTTTTGTGGAGGAGTTGAGCTAGGAGATTGAGCAGGGGATCAGCTCTTGCATACTGGAGGGTTTTGGCAGAGTTTCAAGCAGAATTTTGGAGGGTTCCATTCAGTGACAGTGCAGAGCCTTGAGGGATTGCGTGGATCCTCAAGGGGATGATTTTCCGAGGTCAGCCATTTTGGAAAAGCTTTCTAGGCTTTTTAGGCTTTTCTGGGTTTCTTAAATAGAGCCTGATTCCAGAGTTTCAGCATTTTCTGAGGAGGGGAACAGCCCCAAATCCTCATTTGATTTCCAGCAGTAGCAGCAGCATAGCAGTTCTCCAGCAGTTTGGATGCAGTTCAGAGAGAGGCCATTCCTTTACTATTCTGAGTGTATCTCTTCACTTGTCTTGTGCAAGTCGAGGTGCCATCTTTCTAATCAGCTCCTGTACTCATTCCATTACTCAGTATAATAAAATGGCTTAGCATTTCTCTCTGCATTTCTTGAGTATCTGCTTATATTTCATGTTTACATTATTATATGTTGCACCATTGTTATTTTTATCACTTTGAGCTTCCCGGTTACTATTTCACTTGTACGTATTTGATTGGAGTTTGCTTGGGTTTGAGGGATATCTTGGAAAAGGGATATTACAGAAATCCAATGAGGACATAACCACTCTCAAACATCATGAGTCAATTAATGGCAATGTTAAAAATTTAAGTAGCTTTTACTTTAATAATTTAACATTATCATTAACTGCATAGCATTAGTAGGGCAATATGGTCAAATACTAGGTTCCCCCACTCATAAATTATTGCTTTAAAAAAGAAATTGCATTCTAAGGGTCCTTGGTAGCATTGTACAAAACTGGACAGCTTCGTACAAGGACCAACATGTTCCATATCGAACTAGGATTTTTTGGTCTGTGACACCAGTTCAGACCAATTTTCTCTTGATAACAGTCGATCTGCTCTGGCTCTGACAACACTATTTCTCATAGGCTAAGAAATTGGATTCATCCTCCCCCGCCCTCGTGTCCGGAATCCCATGTGTTAGAACGATTCTCGAGAGACACATGTCCAATTTGTGGCTCGAGCATGTCTAAACACGTGGGATTCGTGTGTCCGAGCGTGTCCCGATTTCGGGACACGTGTCCCTCTAGAAAAGTGTGTCGCGGGTCTTTTTAAGCCCAATTTGGGTCGCTTTCTCCTCATTCTTGTGTCGCTCTCTTCTTGTGGATGTGTGAGAGCTAGTAGCAAAGGGTTCAGGAGCGTTTTGGAGGTGATTCAAGCAACTGATAAGTGCATTTTTCTTCCATCTTTTTTCCATTTTTGCTACAACAATTTACCTGTCCATTTTGTTTACATGCTAGTGCATTTTTTCTTTATTTTTTTATAGAATTCATGGCTAAATCAAGGGCAGCAGGGAAGAATGTCCCCATTGGTGATGCCCCTCCTGTTCTAGTTTCATCAGGGTCTGCAAGTGTTCCCTCTATTGGAAGTGGGGCTGCAACAACAACTTCAAACATTGATGGTGGAATAAATTTAGAAAGACAATAGGCTCAAGAAAGTAAATATCCCTTGTGGAAGTATGTCATAAGAGATGACTTAATTAGAAAACTCAAACTGCAGTTTCTTGTCTTTGTCGTATTGGATCATTGATGAATCTGTCATGATTGTATTTGTAATATGTATGCATAATGTTACAGCTTACAAATTTACAATATAGAATCTAGATCTATGTCTAAATTTGTATCATGAATGAGAATTTATGTAATATGAAATCATTGAAATATATATATATATATATAACCTGTCTTGTTCCGAGGGGTCTACGTTCCCTATGTCAAACACTCGAATTTGCGTGTCCTGTGCGTCCCGTGCCCCCCCATTAGGTGACTTAGCTGATAGAACAAGGCCAATAGGGTACCAGTACAAGCCATTTACTAAAACCAATCAAAATATGGGATAACGAAATGAGACGCATAATGGCAAGTGTTAACTATGAATAACGTGGAGCACCACCATCATCAAAGCCTCCTATTTGTGGCCCCTCCTAGACAATGAAAGAAAGACCCTAAGGAAGGTCACACTCGACTTGGGGAAAATGATAACCACCAAGATGGAGTAAGGGAACTAGAACATAACCAATGGTAGTCTATAATCCAATTTCAACATCCATACTAGAATGCTTTAAACGTTAAATGAAATCACTTGAATGCAAAAAAAACCAATGTTACTGAAAATAGATGACCCACCTTCATTAGATAAGTAGGCTAGATCAATGAATGCACTGAATGGAGAATGGACGAGAGGCATCTGAGGTTGGCTATCTGTTGGTCATAGTAGGGGTTGCTGGCTGGCAAAGGGTGGCTATCGGTCGGTCATAGTAGGGGCTTTTGGCTGGCAAGCTGCATCATAGGAGGATAAAATCCTCCTAGGGTTACCCATTTATATGGATGGGTAACACAGCATAATATAAAGAAAATAATTTAAAATAGTCTATTAATGGCAGGAAAGTGACATGTTTGACCAAAAGAACTATCACTACAAATGGATAAGAGAAGTGCCATAATATATGCTTGTGTTCAGATCAAGTAGCTTTTCCATCATATCCAGATTCCAGATAGTACGAGTGAAAAGCAGAAACGAAATTGCAGTCGATCAGAAGATCAGTAATAAATAAATGAGATAAATGCATTTTCACTGGACTTCGGGTCATGTAGGTCTAACATCCTTAAGAATAATTCAAAAGTATTCTAAGGCAATATAATGTGTATAGCAGCTGTGAAGCTTCCCAATCTCCTTGTATATAATTAAATTACTCGTGACTAGTGAAAAATGAGGCCATCATTCATGACAGTATTATTGATAAGGCAAGCACTGTTCCTTTTATTGTTTAGTGAATGTGAAATGGCTCAAGACAATCTTGAGGACTAGAGAGATGTATGATGCATGGATTTAGGAGAATTGATAATTATATATAATCTGACAGACCCACATCCAAGAATTTGTATATCATATTGATGCTTCTGAAAGATAATCGTGATGTTTGCATGGAGTTAAGTAGCCAAATTAAGCAACATAAAATAAAGTATACTAAATTTGGTTATGAATAGACTATCTCAATCAAGCAAGTTCATGTTCATGTGCGTATCTAACACTTGGAATTTGGATGACAGAGAAATTACTTGAAGCTTTCCCTGTTTCTCATTATATGCCTATGGATTTCCATCTGATCTTGATTCACAAGATTCTAGGTGCCATTTAATTATGCAATCTATTTCTCAAATCCAAAGAACTGACTGAATAGGTTATATCTCAAGAGAATTTGGTACACTGACATACCGTATCAAGAAGAGCACCAAGTCTATCACCAAAAGTAATCTCAACCACTGTTGCTTCTTGGTCTGAATCTTGATCTATTACAACAACAGGTGTAGGAACACAATCACCATTATTGTCATCCTGTCAATCATATGCAAACAAAAAGGATTCAGAAGATGCTGGCCAGTCAAATCATCATCACTCAATCAGCAAGATATATAAGACAGCATTAAGAAGCATGTGCCACACATAAAATTATAAATGCATAAAGAGGTATACTTTCATTTACATGCAAGCAGCTTTAGCCTGCACAAATTAATTAAGATGTGTCCTTACATAACAGAATACCTGAAAAAGTGGCACTGGTATACTGGCTGAGTTGTTCACAGAAAAACAAGACAACCTGTCATCAAATCAGACAATGCACTATATGAAGGTGAGCTTCTCTTCAAATAATATAAAGATACTAGAAGCTGACTTCCAATGAGCATCTATGCACAAATCAATTTCATCGTTAAAACATGATTGCTTCTATTCTATTATTATACAGATCCGCTTAAACAATATTATTTCTGCATAGAAACAAGCAACAGAAGTTAGGACCTAAACATTGCCAAAACCCAAGAAAACATCTAGCCTACAAAAGCATGTTTCTCACTTGTGAAGAAATGTGCTTCCATTTCAGTGTTCCCAAATATAATTCACTTTAAGCTTGTGTTATCATAGACAAAACATATTTGAGTTGTAAGCCACAAGAAATTGGATATGTTGCAGGACTAGAGCTTTTTTCCAAAGCTATATTTGTTGAAATGATAGTAATCTTCACTTGCAGTTACTTGACATTATGGCTAAGCACCATCATTATTGTATTACTGAATTATGGTTAGCTAACCTAGTCAACATTATTTTAATATTCTAGGTGGCTAAGGCTGACCTAGGCATTTATGTGAGCCCATGGCTGCCTCATGGAGGAAAACACCCCAGCTCATAAGTTGTGTATAAATACACACATTATGCATCTTTTGTATCGTCATATTCGACTCACTAGTAATTGATTCTTTTTCCTAAGGGCAGTGTTGCGGCAAAATCTAGTTGGCCTAACGCAAAGCCCCACTAGGCAAATCTAGACCATATGGTGTAATAATCAAAACTGGAAAACAGGAACCGTAAAAATTTTGATTTTGTACTTACCTGGACTGCTATCTGATCCGGTGAAGTTGATGATGCTGCTACTGCTTTGCTCCAATTACCGAGAGACCAATTCCACCCAGCCAGACTAAGCAGACACTGGCTGCTCAATCCAGTAAGCTTCTCACAGAAGCTCATTGTCCCCCGTGCCCAGAACCTCAGATGGATTAAAGCTCTTCCAATGGCAGACCTCTCTCACTGCTAAATTCCTCCTCCTGGTTTCTAACTCCGTTGTTCAAGCTCCCCCTTCTCGGTTCAGATCTCTAGTTTTTCACTGCGGGCTTGGCGGTGGCCGCCCTCCTACCTGCAGTCACCGCCTTCCCTCCTCCCGACACGCCTTCCATGCATTTTGCGACCCTCAGATCTTTTCCCTCTGCTGTCTTATGTATTTTCTTATATAGTCCGTTTGGTTTATGCGTCCCCTTTTATATAAGGGTGTTTTTTTGTTTTGTTTTTTTGTTTTGTTCTTTTTTTTTAATTTTATATATTTTATAAAGTTTAAATTTATATTTATTATAAAGTTTAATTCATATTTGTTTTAAAGTTTATCGTATCTGTTTTAGTATAAAGTTTAAAACTTTATATTAGTTGATTAGTTTAGATGGGTCGTTACATACACTCCCCCTTCAAAAAACTTCGTCCCAAAGTTAGATTTTTTATCTTATCTGATTATTTATGATAGTAATTAGTACCCCTTCCTTAGATTATATTTTTTTTTTTTCCAAGAGACTATAAAATTAGAGTTTTAGGTTTATGATTTTAATGGATAATCTTATCCTACCCAAGTCCCCAAGCTATTCAAAATCATCCTATCCTTCCTAATCTCTAATGCTCCCATCCTATCCGCCCTCTACTGGAGTATGCCATGGCGTCAATTTTACTGACCTAACCATTCATAAACTCTAAGGTGACAGCGTCGGTTATACCGACCTGATTCCCAGTAGGCATCCGACAGTCATCATCACACGTCTAGGGGAGCGTGATTCACACAGTCCTCCCATGACTCCAGGATTCCGAGGATAAACGGTGGGCAACACCTCCACCCCTCCTAGTAGAATTAAGGCTAATACCCTATCATAGAATCACTTTGAGATTTAATTCTTCTCAGGTTCTGTCATCACGTGGTCATTCCGGTAACTGTCTATTACCTACAATCATACACTTATCTATGTATCCGTAAAATGTGCATCAGCATATTCAAAATAACTCACATATTATTCACTTATGAATTCATCTATGATACTACGGTACAACATATTTTTCCATATTCCATGCATGTCTTTTGACTTTCATCTAGAATGTATTCACTTCCTGATTTCTATCCCATTGATCATATTGACATGTATAAATAAATCAGATCTATAATATCTTAATTTGTATCAGAAGTAAAATCATTTAACTGTCTTAACTTTACTTCGACAACTATAATTTAGTAAAATGAACCACATATATTGTTTTGGTATCCATGTACCAGCAGGAATTAAACATATATTATGCCACAAAATTTCATGTTTATCTATAATCATTCAAAATGTTTCTGAGTCTCTGATTGTAGTGAAGTAAATATATACTAAACATAGTTTAAAGTTCTTCAAAATTGACATAGACTAGAGTATCTCTGACATATGTCCTTTGTATTTTCCCAAGTTGCTGATCCAGGACTATACTTGTCCCATTGGACCTTAACTTGGTCCACCAGGCGGTTCCTCAGCTGTCGAACTCTACGTTCCAATATACGTAACGGTTCGACCGTTACAACTCCCTCGTCTGATACCTACAATTCCTTCCATTGAAGGTTATTGGATAGCTCAGCTATATAATGTCTTAATACAGAAACATGAAATACATTATGAATTCTATGCAGGTGAGGTGGCAAGGCAAGACGATAGGCAACAGGTCCCACTCTTTCCACGACTTTAAATGGCTCAATAAATCGGGGTGATAACTTTGTCCTTTTTCCGAATCGAATAGTACTTTTATTTGGCTTGATGCGGATGAAAACCTGATCCCCTACTTCATACCTCCTATCAGTTCTGTGAGCATCAGCATAACTCTTCTGTC
>APFE031608534.1:0-10123 GCA_000404065.3 Pinus taeda
AGTTTGTGGCTCTTCATCTTCTGATTCCTCCTCTGCTATAGAGTCTGATTCTTCCTCCTTTAGCTCAAACTCTATCTTCTCAGGTTCCTTCGGTTGGACTTCATGTTTAATAATATCTTTCACCTCTCTAAACACCACATCTCGGTTGTACACAACCTTCCTTGTTACTGGGTTCCAAAGCTTGTAACCCTTCAAACCATCCTTATACCCAATAAAGATGCACTTTCAGATTTACTATCCAACTTGGTTCATTTCTCCTTTGGAACATGTACATATGCATCACATCCAAATACCCTCAGATGTGAAAGAGAGGGCTTCTTACTAGTCCATACCTCTTGTAGAGTCTTGTCCTCCAAAGTTGATGAAGGTGGTCTGTTGAGTAGGTAACATGATGTCCTACCGCCTCTCTCTAGAATTCCTATCCTAACCTGGAACCATTGAGCATGTTTCTTGCCTTTCCATCAACTTCTTGTTCATTCTTTTTTGTAACTCCATTTTTCTCAGGTATGTATAGAGTAGTCTTCTGCCATTCTATACCACACTTCTTACACAATTCTTCAAATTCCTTGCTGCAAAACTCTCCGATGTTGTTTTTCCTCAACACCTTTATCTTATTCTCTTTTTGGTTTTCCACCAGACCCTTAAATTCTTTAAACTTTTAAAAGACTTCAGATTTATTCTTAAGGAAAAATATCCATGTATTCCTTGAGAAGTCAGTTATAAATGATACATAGTACACAGAATTACTTAGTGATGGAAACTTCACAGGTCCAAACACATCACTGTGCACAAGCTCTAATATTTGTTTCTCCCTCTTACCACGAGAGGGGAAGCTCACCCGATTCGGCTTGCCATATACACCATTTTCATAGAAATCAAAACCCATAGAGCTATTACTCATACCTTCTACCATACCTTTACCATGAAGTATTTAAAAGCCCTTCTCTCCAATATTTAGAAGCCTTTGATTCCACAACATGGTCTTCACTCCAGAGACCACTAGATTTTCTGTTCCACTTTCAGGAACCACAGAGCTATTGCACCCATCAACAATAGTGCTACCTTTCATCTTGTACAGAGTTCCAATCCGAACTCTCGGCATCAATACCACTGCTCCCCGAACCATCTTGTAGGCATCCTTCTCAAACACTGTTTTACACCTGCATCGTTCAACTTGCTTACATAAATCAGATTTTTGGCCAATGCTGAAATAGAAGAACACTTCGAAGTGTTCTAACCCTTCCACCTTGCAACTTCAACTTTAATTTTCCACGACTAATGATTCTAGACTTCGTATCATCCCCTAAGAAGACATCACCACCATTGTATTTCTCATACTTGAAGAACCACTCTCTATGGGGAGTGAAGTGAAAGGATGCACCTGAGTCTATCAACCATGCCTCATGATCTACATGTGTAGTTGAAGAAGCCAAGTACACATCCCCAACTTCATCTGAGGTGGTTTTCACCTATGCAAAAGGAGCATCATCAGATCCCTTTCCTTTATCAAGAGCTTTAGATTTTCAGTCCCTTTTTTAGTGCCCTTCATTTCTGCATTTCTAGCACACCACATTTATAATTGTTCCTGATGATTAGATATCCCTCTAGATTTAGATCTCCGACTCGATGACTTATTTTTGTTTCTGTTCTGGGACCATCGTTGTATAGACAATGCATCACCATTCTGGCTCTCCATATTTTTCTGTCTCATCTCCTCCATTAGCAAGGATGAGACTATTTCATCAAACTGAAAGGTAGTTGCATTACTACCCATTGCAATAACCAGACTATCACACAAATCTGGTAGAGAACACAATGAATTGATGCACTTATCTTCATCTAAAATTTTAATATCAACAAATAATAACTAACTTAGCACAATATTAAATGTGTTAAGATGCTCTATCACCAAGTCTCCATCATTCATGCTCAGGTTATGTAGCTCTTTCTATAGGAACAGTTTATTCACCAGAGACTTAGATTGGTAGAAAGTCCCTAACTTGTCCCACAAAGCCTTTGTGGTAGCTTCCCCAGATACATTCAACAATACTGAATCTAAGACACACAATCATATTGTGTTCTTTGCCTTCTAGTCCAACTTCTTCCATTCTTCATCAAATACACCTCTTGGTTTAGTACCCGGATCTACTGCGATCCAGTAATCTTTATCCACCAACCAATCCTCCATCTTGAATTTCCACAACTCAAAACTCTGACCATTAAATTGCTTGATCTCTATCTTTCCATTGCTTGCCATCTTCATTCACCACCAGAATTGGGCCGAGCGAAACCCCTTAGCAAAAAAGGTGTTGCCTTGAAGCCAAAACTACTCTGATACCAAATGTAGGCTCTAACCCTATACAAAAATTACCTGCATATGAATTCTAGAACATAGAAAATAAACAATGTGAGAGCATAACACATAAAACACATATACACAGAGATTTTCCCATAGATCCCAAAACTGTGACTACCAACTTGATTTTTCATTATGTTCCTTTCAATGTTAGAATACATATTTATACATGCCAAAGCATCTAATACCATGGGCCGAAAACCATTGAGTCCAAAACCATGTGTGAAAATCAAGCACAAAACCATAGGTAGGTCCACCCAACCTAACATAGGGTCCAAAACAAAAAGGGGGGTTACCTACACCCCTCAAACCCCCTCTGACCCCCTACTATGCAACCAGTGCAATGACGGGGGGGGGAAGCTCCGGCCCCCCTCTAACCCCTCGGTTAACTACGTGGGCTAGTCGTGGAAAGAATATAACACAACCCAACAATTTACACAAATAAGTTCCATGCTTAAGGTAACATGAATTATGCTTCCATTTTGAATGAAAGATGACCAAAATGGTTTTATCGCACCCTCTTGCTTTTTCTTAGTTTCTCTTATATAGTTTAGCAAGGATTAAAGAGAAGAAAAGTAAAGGAGGTCATTTGTTTTTGATTCAGTTGTAGAAAAACCAAAGGGAGATAAAAGGATACTCGATTGGGTTTCCTATTTACAATTCAATGAACTCGAACAAGAGGTAGTAGTATGCTTGATATAATTTGTCTTATTTCTAAGGATTTAAAAAGAAGAAGGAGAAGAAAAATAAATTTCAAGTACCCTTTAATGTTTAAAAAACATGAGAAGAATACAAAGGAATATCCTCATAGAAAAATGAGTGGTATAGAAGATATAAGCTCGGTTAAAGTTGATAGAACTATCCTAAATAAGTGCAGCAAAGAGGCTAGCAAAGGGAACTCACCGATCACAACAATCAACCTAGGAAGTGTAGAAGCACATCACACACCAAATGGAAACCAAAATACATAAGGTACAATATAGTTCGATAGGTTACATCATGTAGTTACAACTGTTAGGCATAAGCCAAGGACTCCTATACATGTGTGCGAATTCATGGGTCGTTGTTGGCATCATGTGGAACCCCATGTCATGATCATGCTACATAGAGTTGAATTGCTACATTCCTAGAGGTTTATGATTATAGTTAAAGCCTAGAATTGTATTATTATTAGGAACTATCTAAGGATATAAATGGTAAGTGGTGTCATGAGCTAGTGCAACTTCTTGATGATGCCTATCAAGAAACAATGGAGTTACAAGAAAACATAAACTAGAGGTTTTGGATTAGGAAATAAGTGGAAAGTTTTGTAGTAGAAATCCCAAACATCATTTTGCCTAATTTTTTCATGTTATCAGATGACCCAAGAAATCACCCCTAGCGGAATTCAAGATTTTTCTTTCCAAGCTCTAGCCTTTCAATATCAAGCATAATAGGGAAATAATAAAGTGTTTCCTCCCTTATATTATCAATTTCATTTGTGAACTCCAATATGGCATATTGTGAAGGGAACATGACATTGAGGGAGTCATGTGAAATAGTTGGAGTTATAGCCTTTGTGAAGAAAGCATTCCAATCATATTCCATATTGGGCTGAAGTGTTTTATAAGTGTTAATATGTGCTAGTGAGACCATCAAAGAGATAAACGCTTCCACTATAGGTAGCATGTACTCAATATATGGGTCTACATATGAAGGAGATGGCACCGCTGAGTGGTCACCAGACTAATGAGATCCACTTGTGATGGAAGAGCTCATGTGCATGGGAGAAATAATGGTAGATGGAATATCAAATAGTGGCATTCCAAAAAAAAATTCATTAACAATAAGTTCTTGAATAAACATGAACTAAAATTTGCATACCCCAAAGGGTTATCACGAAGGAATGGCCCTCAAGTCTTCATTGTGGTTAGTTTTGTTATCAACATACAATATTCAATATTATCAATAGTGATGATATTTCCTTTTTAGAGAAGGGGGGAACATGAAATATGGATATCATAATAGTATTCACAGCATGAAACCAACTATTTCCAAAAAATAAGTTATACTCAAGTGGGATGCCAACAATTTGTACAGTAACTACAATGTTTTTTCATTGAAGCTTAATGGAAAATGTATGAGAAAAATCCCTTATGTAAGTAATTGTATTTTTTGTGTGCCCAGAGTGTGGTATTTGACTAAATGAGTGTTGCAGAGTAGGAAGTTTTTCAACATGATGAGGCCATGATATAAGTGGATAATTCTTCATCTACAACAATGCGGTAAATATTGATGTTAAATATATGAAATAAGATCTGAAAAGTGACCTAATTTGGTTCCTAATTCCTACTCACATCAACGTAAAATGTAATCAAATTTAATTTTGATTGATAAATAACTTTGATATTGGTCTACCAAGCTTTGTATCATTTAGAAAAACTTGTCAAAAATTCAACGTAGACATGGAAAATAGTGCTTGCAACAGATCCTCAACAATACTATAATTTCAGAAGATCTAACATTACAATTGTTTGTACTGATGGAGAAGACCATCAGTTGGTGAATTAATGTATACAAATACTTATATATCATTGATAGGTTTAATGGGCTGAGTAGAGACAATTGAGTCCTTAAATGAACAACTTCTCTACCAAGTCCCATAATTTTCTTCTCATCTAAAAAAGTTCACTACTTCTTTTCACATAACGATGTGAAATTACCATCAATGAAAGTTTACTCCTCTCATCACTGGAGGTGGAGGAGAGGAGTTGAAACCATCTATTTTTGAGGTTGAATAGGAAATGTATGTGCAAAATAGTAGGCCACTTTCCATAGCCTATTATATTAGGAAGTGATGGATCTCATCCATTTGTGGGAACTCGTGGGTTAGATGGTCAACTTGATAAATATTACAAGGAAATGTGACTGTACATATTTGTTCAGTTTCTTTTTTTTTGTCCCTTCAGAATTGTAATGTACCTCCTTTTCACCCTATTTTTTTTATGGATATAAATAGATTATGAAAAATATATTCTTACCATTATGGAATATGTCCAAATAATAATTTGGAACATTGATCATATTCCTCCTTTCAATTCATAAGTACTAGGTCACCTTCACATCATTTCAATATCTACTACTCAAGACTTCGACTCTTATTGTTATACTTAATTTTCTACATCTACATATTTACATTCTCATCGAAGACACAAACATAACCAATGTAAAGAAGACTACTATAGTTTTCTACCTTGTTAAGCTTCCTAGCTGAACCATAAATCTTTCATACATAACATTTTAAGCCATCATATAATCATATACTTTACTGTATTGACACTTTTTCTTTATAGATATTGTATCGTGGGTTCTCGCCCTTTGAATGAATCTATCACAGGGATGTATTAGTGATATAACCACACATATATTGAATAAAAGAGTTATGTTGCAAGGTTATATATAAGAAAACTAATTTTAAATAACAACTCCACCATTCAAAATTTTGTGTCCTAGTTATATCAAGCGGGCATCAGTATTTATATTAAATGCATGTTATTCTTTCCTCTCTTTATTGTAGCATGGACTTTTTTCCGATTTTAGTCATGTCGCAAGGGCGATATAAGTGTGCAATCCATCCTTGGCCGTTAATAAAAGATATATAATACACTTATTGATTTAGTCAATATACTTAGATGGATTCCTATTTATGTTTTACCCCCTTGTGATAGATGCCACTTGGCGATGTACACAGAGTTCAACTCACTCTATTTTCATGAAGTAAATTTTCTATGGTGGAAATATATGAAGGTTGTATAACAATTGAATTTAGGGAACAATTATATTACTAGGTTTATGTTATTCCACCTCTATTCATTTGAATTTTGGGATTTTCTTTGTTCTCGTAAGGAGTTTTCTCTATAGTGGCCAATTGAGGTTTCAAACCATCATTTTTATAGACAACAAGTGCATTACAATTGAATCTAGCCACTTATTGATTAGCTTGCTTCCATCTGTCAAACGTTCCTCATCTAAGTGACCAATCATTGCAAGAGGAAGAGGTTAAATGAAATCCCTTTCTCTTTGTTTTCATAAGGAATTTTCTCATAGTTCTCTTCGTATCTTCACTTATTTTCTAACGATTCCAATACTTTATTTGGTATACTATACGAGGTGTCTCCTCACAAGGGAGCCATTCTGAGGTTTTGTTCAAGTTTAGTGGTGTTTCTCTTCTAAATATTGAAAGGCATGCGAGGAATGACATCTCCATTTAACCCTTTGGTATTATCCCTTAGGTGCTTCTCACACCTTTTTTATTTTGGTAAATTATAATTTCTCTTTGTTCCACCCTCTTCTCTTGGTATGTGTTCTACTAATGTCATTTCTCTTGTGGCTTCTTCTTTTAGGCTCTGGAGGAGATAATGGTGCTATTCCTTCAACGGTTGTGACACAAAATTTATAATGAATCTCTTTTAGTTACTCTACATATTTTACTTTTTCCCAATAGAGTCTTCTTGTGATTCCCTTCCTAAAATATCAATATTTTTAACTTCAATTGTTGTGGGTTTTTACTAGAAAGTGTATCCTACTTGAGTTTGCTAACTTGACATAGTGTCTAACCAAGACAAAGTTAATTCTTCATTTACTAAATTGGTTCTCAAATACCTTAACAAGATTTTCATATATTATCTTATTTATCCAATTTAAAGATTTTCCTTTTAACGCTTGTAGGGTTTATTCCATCTTAACTATCTCATACTAGTTTGTATATTTAAGTTACTGACCAAATCATTTTCTATTCAATATTTTCACAAATGTTCTCCATGGCTCCGAGTGGAGCCATGGAAATACACTTATACCCGTATACTTAATTTGAATAGGTGTCCATGTATAGTAAGATTATTGTTCCATTTATCAGATTTCCATTCTTTTCATAATTGTTCCCCCTTATTCTTTTATAGGTAAGTTTTACTCTCGCTCGACCCTTATGCATTGTGTTTTAAGGTTCACTTTGGAAATCTTCCTATACATGTCGGAACCTACGTATAGGTTGAGATATTTTTTTCTCTATGTTTCTAGTCCATTTGTAATATCGGTATTATGTAGCATTGGTCTATTTTTTAACAACTCTCGCATAGTTATGCATGTTAAGATCAAAATGTTATAAAGAACTATCGCGTCGTTATTTTCTTCCACTTAAATTTTGAAGTGGCAATAGTCAGTCGTGTGTAAATGGACCTTTAAATAAATTTATTTCCATTTTAATAAAAACATTAATTATTCAAATCTTTATTAGACAAATTTCCATGGTCATATTTTTATTATAGTTCAATACCTAGTCCTTTGACCTATATGAAGGCCTATTACTATAATAATTGAATTATACTGCTATTCTTGCCTTGTAAATTCATGTCAATGTAAAATCTAGTCGTAGTCTGCCTAGTTAAAATTTACTTCATTTATTTCTTCTTTAAGTGTAAACATACTCGCATTCCTTTTACGGTTATATATCCCTTTGTCATTGTTTAGCGCATGAGAGAGCTTGTGCAATATAATGTATATTTTCTTTACTTCCGTGAGTCATGCCAATTTTAATATTTTACCGCACACCATACTCATGTTACCTCGTAATACTTATCTACAATCATTCTTATTTTCTTTAAAGTTTATACTTCAAAACCTTGTTTAGGTCATAGTTGGGCAACTTGCCTAGTTGTTTTTTATTTATTTTATTTGAAGTCAAATGTGCATATAAATTAGATTGTTGAAATTTTGTTGGGGGATTTTATTAACCATATTTTCTTATTTTATAAGAATTTTTATATGACATTTATTTTATTTTATATATTTATTTTGGCTTGGTAGAATACTATATAAATTGTTTTAAGTGAATTTGTCCACAATATTTTCTTCCAATTCCTTTGTTAGTATGAGAACCTGTATGGAATTGAATACCTCAAGGTAGGGCCCAAGTAGATAGAAAAAATATGAGGTTTAATTCTCTTTTTATAGATTAGCGTAGGTGTTTTCTGTTTGTGCATTGGTTTGGTGTGCGTATGTCTATTAGAGCCAAATATGGAAGCGCCTTCCGATTAAAAGCATTGCGGCCATTGTTTTTCCACATAATAGTGTATGCTCTTCTAGTTGATTTTCTGTGTAAGAGTCATCACATGAGGAAGTCTACACTGGAGACGTTCACTAGTGCCTAGAGTGGAGGCTTCTAAGTGACAACATTATGGAATGGATCTAGAACTCCATTTCTACACATTTTGCATTTCTACTTCGGCGTTGTGAGAAGAACAGTAATCGAGCGGGTAAGCCCGACGTTTTTCATTTGTTGTTCTCTAATTCATGCCATTTGTTGAGAGAATCCAGTCATTGCTAGTGAGCTCAGTTTTGAGTCTAGAGGAATTGGGGCTACTGTTGCTACTTCTTGCAATGATGTGGGTGTCATGAACTCTTTTGTTGGATCTCAACGTCGAGAAAGGAAGAATGGAGCGCGTTCTCGATGGTGAAAATATGGTAAGTCACAAATTTTTAAATCTTTTGTATAGTGTAGATATGACTGCATGTTAAGTTTAGATATGAGTGTGTTAACTTTCCTATGTGAAAGTAGTTGTGAGTTTATCCTCCACCGAAGATCTTTCTGTTCCTTGAAGCTCAACGTTGGATCAACCATTAAAGTAGTGGGTGAAAAGGTGGAATCGCAGAAAATGGAAATTTGGTTTGTTAGTTTTATTTATTTTGTTGTTTTTGTTAGTGTGAAATGTAAAAGATGAATTTGTTGATGTGATATGTAAAATGTGTAGAACGAATTGCTGAATAGTGAAATATAATTAATTTAGAGGTTTTAGACGCTGAGAGCATATATCGTTAAGTTTTTATACACTGATGTTTTTTGGTGTGCTTTGGGATTTAAGAGCATTAGTTACAGGTTATGCTATGAGGTTCATGTGTGTAGAAAGATCAAATGCTTAATAGACTGCTAAATACAATGTAGTGCTATATTGTCTTTGAATAGATTGAGAAACACCAATTATACAAAGTTCATCAAAGATAGTTAGAGGGGATTATGTCTTAAATGAGTTGATTGAGAAACTAGAAGATTGTGGCAGTGAAAAGAGTGTTATCCATGAGACTTCAAAGCGGGGATAAGTGTCCAGGAAGACCAGTCAGATAAGTGTGACATGTGAATTGTAATTTGTAATAACATGTGAATGTTGAATGGGGGACTTGTAATAATGCTTACATTAATATATATGTAGAATTAGTTTTTTGGTTGTTAGAATATTGTTGAGAGATTTTCTCAACAATATTTTACTCATTTGGAATCTGTTAGATTTAGTAAGCACGATTTATGTGGTCTATATTTTGTCTTTGTAAAGTAATATATAAATTGTTTTGAGTTAATATTCCCACAATATGTTCTCTTCCAATTCCAATTCCTTTCTATTTATTAGTTAATGCATTTTTATCCACTTTATATAACTCCATATTCAACTAACCCATCCACCCCTTTAGACTCACATTTCCGCGATCGTATAGCCTAAAATCCAGTTCTCATTACTCATTAAACAACACGCGGGATTAATGCTTAGTATAGGGAATTATCACTTAAGAGATATGCATTCAATTATTAACATCTAATATATGAATAATTATTAGACTTGTGTACGACAAAATTAAGCGTCTTTACTGATTTGATTAAAATACTCAGATATATATTGCAATTCCTACTAGGTTGTTATTCAACTTGCGAATCACTCTCTTCGATGTTCTTATAGTCTACTA
>APFE031608535.1:11144-28402 GCA_000404065.3 Pinus taeda
ACTTTTCTCTAAGATATTTGCCAAGGACACACCCTTCACAAACTCCTTTGGAGAAACTGATATTTGGCAAGCTTTCCAACATCTCATGCTAGCTTAGCTGCTACATATACCTGTAATTTAAGTGACCAAACCTCTCGTGCCAAATCCTACTACTATCATCAGCATGTGTAAGAAATAAGGAGGATTCAAATTCAATGAATTCAGAAAATGTATACAGTTTGGCTCCATTGTTTACCTCAGTGGTTGCAATTTTGGAGCTACTATGTAGGTCATATATGTTCACGACATCTGGAGTGAATTCCACTCTCTTTCCAGTGCCGGAATGAGTGATCTGATAAACTGAAAGCAGGTTTACCGAATGTTTTGGAACATGAAGCACATCTTCAAAGCTTTCATGTAAAAGTTCCACTCTACCTTTTCCAGTGACCTCAATAGGTGAGTCATCTTCCATGAGGATGGGAAGTCCTTTGCATGCATCCAAAGAGGAATAGACTTCCTTTGCAACAGCCATATGATGTGATGCACCAGAATCTATAATCCATGCATCAGTGAAAGAATTAATTGCAACTAAAGCATGAAAATTGTTACCTTTCCTGTGTGACGGATCCTCAGTTTTCTTCTTGGTGCTCTAAGGGATGTGGTCCCCAAAGTTGTGCTTCTGAAGTATTTTTGCCATTTGGTCAATTTGTTTCTTCATGCAAGAGGATTCTGGATGGAATCCTCTTTGACAGTACGCGCATCTGTTTCCTTTCTTCCCTTTCTCATTTCTCAAGCCAGAGGAGTCATTGAAGGGCTTGGTGTACCCTTCCTTCTTTGAATGGGAATGTGCTTTTCCCTTGTCTTTTTGCTATTGATTTTTCTGATTTGAATCATATCTGCAATTTTTATTGTGGCTGCCATAAGGCACAGCAAGTGCATGCGCTTTTGGAGGTTTGATTTTCCCCATGCCAATGAGTTTATCTTGCTCAAAAGTAAGGGACTCCATGAACTCTTTGAGAGAAGGCATAGTGTAGGATTTATCTATTGCGAGCCTTACTAAATGAAATGTAGATACAAATATGGAGTATTCCGGTCTGAGCTTTGACGTAATAGAGAGAATTTGGCGACTCTCCTCCTTGGATTTGTCAATTCCACAACACTTGAGTTGCAACAATAGATCATTATATTTGGTGAACAAGTCTTGAATTTTGTCATAGTTCCATGGATCCAATGACAGTAGCTCCACTTCGAGCAGATGTCCTTTCATCTCATCCTATTTCCCATAGATTTCTTCAACCTTTTTCCAAATCTCATTGGGATTATTGCAGGCAAATAGATGAAACTGCAACTCTGGAGAGATGCACATGCATATGGATCCGTGGGCCTCATCCATACAGTTGAGGTACTTGTACAGCGTTAAGATCGATGCTTTGGGAAATTCCATTTTTCTGTAGATCTTCAATCTCCAAGCTGTAATACCTACAAAATAAAGTACTGATGTGCTTTTTATCTAGCAACTTGTGGGCTCTGATACCATGTGGAGATTTTCCTCTACACCAAAACCCACAGGTGTTGGTAAACGTTACAAACCAGTAACTAGGATCCCCAGGGTGGAAATTACGAATTACATAGAGGTGTGGGGATTCTTCCAACAAGTAGGAGTATTAATATAGCAAAGCAAGGAAATTTGTCATCTTTCTTGTGGAGTAGAGTTGTCCACTAACACTCTAGAGTAAGGCCTTCCAATTCGTGTAACTCTGGTCGTGACTAGTGATGCTGTTGTGACTTTGCATGAAGAGCCGTGAGAAGCAATGAAGAGTTCCAGTCACAAATTATGGCTGCAACTTTGAATTCTTGTTGGTATGTTTGATATTAACATTTATTTGGTAATGCTTTGACTTGATTTGGCTTGGCCATTTCAATATCAGTTGTGAGTGTAGGATATCTGGAGTTGATTGTGTGGAATTGACCTGCATTCTATGTTGTTAAGTAGAGTTAGTGGGAACAACATTTTCCAGCCAGTGTTCAACTATTTTTTAGCTCGAGTGTAATAGTGACCTCCTATATCACCTCAGCCTCTGTGGTGCGGTGAGCATGGATTTATGTGGAGGAGCTGAAAGAGCCATGTGTTGAAACTGTGTCTTGTTCAAACCTGTGTGAACGTTGTAGGATGTAGTTGCATGACGACCGCAACTATGGTTGCTCATGATAAAGAGAAATTTGCGATAACAATAAAACTTGATGATGGATATTCGCAAGTTATCTTTGAGAAGAAATTGATGGATAAACTATTGTTTTTTAGACAACCAAGAGGTTAATGATAAGCCCATCACCATAGAAGCAACATAAAATCATAATGAGAATCTTATCACAGTAACAAAGGCAAAAGAACACGAAGAGAAATCCATAGCAACAGTTAAGGAAACAATCATTTTAAAGTTGTTGAAATATATTATGATGCACATATAAAACTTATTTTAAAGTTGTTGAAATATATTATGATGCACATATAAAAATTATGGAAAAGTGACTTGAAAAGTTTTTTTTTTTTTTTAACAAATTGATGCAAGACTTAAAGTAGCATTTAGAGTTATATGCTTAATGGGTGGAGGCTTTTGGAAATGAACAAAATGGTGAGTCAATAAATGATCTAATGATATAGAAATGGAAACATTGTGGATACATTTGAAGAGGTTCATGGTATTTTGATGCATTAGAGCCCACAGGAAATAAGATATTATTATAAACTTATGATGCAACAAAAGTGAACAAGAAATAAATGAATGTAAAGTGCAATAGTCCACTTATGAATCTAATGAAGATTTTGTAAGTATTAAAGACAAACTATGTGTCGAACCTGATGGACAATTGCAAACATTGAGAAGGAGACCACAACTCAGTTGTATTAAGTGGTTAAAGAGAAACAAATTAAGGAAGAAGTATTATTACTATTTAACACCAATAAAAGTCAAAATAAAATTGTTAAGGTCAAATTGCAAACCTGGCTCAGATGAGCCCCCATGTTTTGTTTTGATATTGTAGAAATTTAATTTTCCCATTAAGTTGAAGGCTTGGAATTGATGGAGAAATGTAGAATTCTCTAGAATATTATATTTTTAGATATTGTAGCTATTGGTTGGGATACATATCTTACATAGATCTTAGATCCTAATTTTGAGAAATTTGTTCCAACTCCTCAATAGACATATAATACTATAAATGTATGAGCTTTATTGCTAATGAATAGAAGTGCCTAGCGCAAGCACTCTCGTGGTGAGCTAGCCTCACCTAGGAGCTGATAATTCATGTTGTGTTTGTTCTTCCTTAATTTTAGCTCTATATATAAGTATTAAGTAATGTGCATTGTAATAAATTTGTTGTAATTGTATCTATGCAAGAAATAATTAAACAGAAATGATAACTGCAGCATGCGAATGGAATAGAATTAGTTTTTTCATCATAGATAATTTATTATTTATTTTTTCACGTGGACAAAAAAGTTCAAAATAAAATTAAAAATTTTCTTCCTCTTATGTGTGTGAGTTTTCAAGGATAATATTTTAGACAAAACCGATCTGACTCTTTTCAAGAGTCGATCATGAAGAGTCTTCCTTCAAACATACCCTTTTTCCTTTGCTATAATCACCAAGGGGAAAATAAAAATAAATATGGAATTCCAACACTGAGGAAATTTCATCAAAGTAAGAAAAACATTGATTCTAGCTAAAATCATTTATAGACCAATAATAATAATAATATTGGACTGAAAACAATATATTCACATATTCTTTTAAAAAAAATGAAATTGCTTATATATTTCAGTAACAAGTTAAGAAAATGCCTCATAAATAAATACTTTGCATTCATCATTCACGTTGGGTATATTTATATGGACACTCCAAAGATGATGGCACACCAAAAAAAGCTAACAGAATAGAGAAGAAGACATTGGAAAAATTAAGTGTATTCTTTGGATACACATTGACACAAGTCACAACTAAAAAGGGGGTTGTTGTGAGTATCTCTGAATTAATTTAATTTAATGAGAAAATCCCTTAAATAAAGTATCCAACTCTCAAACAAACTATTGTAACCAACACTTCCATATTTTTGGGTCTACTGTATGGACATAAGTTACTTCACACATTTTTCCATTGATTGTAGCAAATTATTGTTGTGATAGAAAGTGGGATACACATTGGCATTTGGGGAGTGGAGTATGTTTCACAAATCATGACTCTCAATTGTGGTTAGATGTTATCTTGGTCATAGGATGGAACTTGGCAGTCAAGTAGGTGGAAAATGCACCAAAAAGGCCTGCCTTGTTAATGTTGCTTCATTTTAAGTCAATTGGCTATTCATGTAACCAACTATCCTATTTAGGATATTCCATTGCCAAGTATTGTTAACATTAGGAAAATATGTTTCTCATTAGAATTGAGCATTTGATTTCCTGATAAAGTGGTTTAGTCATGTGCATGGTCCATCCTTATCAATTCCATTAGCATAGTTGTTAATATTAAGTCCCAATAATTATCCCTATACCAAGTAGTGCTTTGCAATGTGACAAATTCAATGTAGTGGAAGAACATTCAATAGTAGGAAAAGGAAAAGGGAAAGATCTCCATCAAAAGTAGGAATGGGTCTTATCAACTAGGCTCATTTGTACCATTGATTAGTTAAATACATCTAAGTGAGAGAGTCATTCTGACATCTCCTATCTAACGAAAAAATTACTACTATTTTTTCACCAACAAAATATTAGTATCTCTTACCACCTTGATAAAAGTACCTTTCAGGATTATCAAAAACATTTCTTTAAATAAATTACTTTCTGAATTATGTTAAGAATAACAATAAATATTTAAAAATATGAGCATATAATCCTACAATTTCACGAATGTAGCTTACTTTTAAGTTTTCCAAAAGTGAATGACTATATATTTTTGTAGTGTAAAAGATAAAGAACACAACATTACAAGAAGAAAGAAGAGCATGGGGTGGAATAGTGATATAATAATAACAATCTATCAGGTTAGTCATACTACTACCACACATTTTGGAACTCAATATTTATAGATTTTCCTTCACCCATTTAGTATTTATCATTGCATGTTAATTCCACCACATTTTACTAAACTTGCATATACCATGAGGTAATTAAAATATAATATATTAATGCAGGGAGTGATCAGTTATACTCAAACATGGCACCAATTGTCAGAGAATATATTTGTAAATTTGTTAACTTCTAAAATTATGCGGGCCAATGTATGATAAATATCTATAGAAATTTTTGGCATTTTCAGAAGTCTTTGAATACATATTTTTGCATTTATTTTCTTCACCACTAAAACCTTTCATGTGTTTCCTGCTTGATATGAAGCTTCTAATTTGATAAACAATTTTTTATTGGGTTCTTTTCTGCAAATGGGGGCTCATGTTCCCTTTCTCTAAGGAATATAGGAAACAATATTATCATCATGTGATGCAAAATGTGGGTTCATTTACTATTTAAGCTAATATGAGAAATACCAAAAGACAACGAACTAAAGAAAAATCATTTTAATGTTTTGTATTTACGTTTAATAAATTTAAAAAATTATATTTCTGTAAGATGGCTCTCTACCACCAACTTCTTAGGTTTGAGATTATTTTAATTCTAATATGTTTATATTCTAGGGAAATTAAAATATAAGTAAAATGGTCTATTTTACAATAAGATGTGTAATTCCTTTTCTTTTATCAAGTTAATTAGAGTCGTGGGGAGTGGCTGCAGCTCACCAATTTTCTAGGGATTTGAGATTATTCCAATTCTAATAAACTCATATTCTAATTAGATAGAGAAATTAATATATAAGCAAATTTTATTTAGCAAAATGGTCCATTTTACTATAAAAATGTGTAATTCATTGTTTTCCTCAAATTAAAATTGACTCATTTTATACATGAATAATAAAATAAATATATACTTACTCAAACATTCTGGTGCAATAATCTTTTTATTATATTTATGGATCTTCCAATAACTACATTAATATTTTTAAATATAATTATACTAATAAATATATAAACAACTTCACCACCTTCTTAAAAAAACTACTATCTTCACTTAATTACATCACTGAAACTTAGTATTCTATGAAATTTTCCTTTAATTCCAATCAAAATAGAAAAATAATTGGCCCAAAAGAAGTGTAAAAACATCTACCATTAAACCGTTAGACAACTGCCCAAGGAAATGTTTGCCCGTTATCTCGAGAAAATTGAAGCGTAAAGGAGA
This sequence comes from Pinus taeda, assembly GCA_000404065.3. Lineage (NCBI taxonomy): Eukaryota > Viridiplantae > Streptophyta > Pinopsida > Pinales > Pinaceae > Pinus > Pinus taeda. The sequence continues at coordinate 17,407 of APFE031608535.1, forward strand.
ATCCGAACGACATGATATGACGTATCTGCAATGAATTCAACCGTTGCTTCGATTGACATTTGGTGTTTTCATTTGAAAATAATATAGAATGTCGGCCGCTCCCTCTCAACTGTGTCGAATGCTCTCCACTTTCTATGAGAATCCTTAGCCATCTGCTTTGATATCATGTGGAACTAAACATGACTCTTACATCAACTAACAGCACTAAGACTGCATGCTCGTCCAGCGTACGTTTATTTCAATAAAATAAAATAATTGTACTAACAATGAACGCGCGTGTTTCGAATCCCAAATTCAAGATTGACTGCGTTCAAATGACAACCGTTAGATTGCCGTATAAGAGTCCAGGATTCAGATATTTTGATTATAACGTACATAAAAATAATTATTTCAATGCATGATCAGCCTTTTTTTTAGGTGTCGTGATCCCGTGCCATGTGACAATCGGAGCAAATTCACAAGTAAATTTATCAATTACTGGAGCACTATGGTGCACGCATGTGAAACATTGAAACAAAACAATTACCGGGGCAATAAGCAAGGAGTTAGACAAAGGGCACTCGGGATCTTGATAAAGAGCACTGAAATCGCTTTCTTTCCGGTAATCTTATTCGGAATCCAGTAGACAACAACTTCCTGAAGTAAATTGATTAGTTGCCTCTTTTGCTACTGTCTGTAGAGATCACATTAACCTTCATAGTTGGGGATTGCAAATTTGGATGGTTGAAATTACCAAATTTTAAGGAAAAATTCATGCCCTAAAACTAATCAGGAATAGTTCGAGTACCCGTTATCAATGTCAGCAGCAGCGGCTCTGGTGCTCTTAAATTTATGCCCTCATCAGAGTTGCAGTCAGTTTGTCAAATGGTGAGAAGAAATTTGATACTAAACTCTCGAAATCATGCTAAATGAAATCCACTTCGGGAATTTGGCCTGGGCATTTCAGCAGGACCCACGTTCTGCAAAGTGCGCTTTCCATGTTACAAATTATGCAAACAACGTACACAGTGCTATCCCACTATGCCGTAGTGGATATAAATAATCTTTTAAGTGGCCAAAATTCTAAAGCCACTAAATGGACTCTATATAAGAAACTCTGCACTCAAATTACTTCCAAAACATATCGTCTCTCGAATATTCATACAAGCTTCATAGAATTGCTGGTGCAGAATCTATTTCTGATCAATTCGAATAACTGTGAGGTGCAATAGTTTATATATAAGGTTAGGAGCCCAAGTTCTATTGTATCAAGGACTGTCCTTCAGGTTTGTGAATGGCGGATCAAAAGTCCAGTGAGTGTAACATCAAGATTGAAATTAGCAGACCAGAAAATTCTGAAAGTAATTCTGTTGGGGAGCCCAATATATTTACAAGATCAAACAAAATTCCAATCTGGAAGCTCGTTCTGAGTGATTTTTTTAGAAGAGTGTGGAAGATGGGAAAAGACGATTTGCGGAAAGTTATACATGCGATCAAGGTTGGGCTTGCATTATCAGTGGTATCTCTGTTCTACCTCATGAAGCCTTTATTTAATGGTGTGGGTAATAATGCCATCTGGGCTATCATGACCGTTGCGGTGGTTTTTGAGTTTACTGCAGGTAATTGCTAACGCTTTACCTTGATTATTCGATCAATTAGTTTAATCGATTCAGATCCTTGGATTAATATTATCGAACTTGAACAAACCTTTGTTTCGGTTCAAAATTATTGTTTTGTGCTTTTTCTTTTATAAGTAAATGTAATTATAAATGCAGATGCGTCCATGTTTTGATCTTTTGGCTTTATAAAATTGGATTTAAAATGTCCTCATCTCAGTAAGTTGAACAATTTTGTTAAAATCAAAGGTAATCGAAAGATATCAGTGCGACTATACGATTTGTTGTGATATATCCTTGTGCAGGTGCCACTCTTATTAAGGGCTTGAATAGAGGAATCGGGACAGTACTCGCAGGATCTCTTGGTGTATTGGTTGGATGCTTAGCACAAAGGGCCGGGACGGTAGGAGAACCCATTCTTATCGCTGCTTCGTGTTTCATTTTAGGTGTGTTGATGTGCTGAACCTGTTTTTTGAATACTAAAAAATTGTATGATACAACTGTCAAAAGAAGTAGCTTCGAAGAATATTTAGGAATTTGAGGGGTGAGAGTAGGCTAATTAATATTTTAACGGACATCTAACAAACATTGCTTTTAAAATATATTTTCGAAATATATTTAGTTTTGAAAAGTAATAAATTAGTTTTTAAACTAATAGAAATTTTTAGCAAGATTATAATAAAATTTTATAATTTTTTTTTTCTTTTTTTTAAATTTGGGTCGACAAGATTTGAAGTGTCTCAATGGTTTGGGATGGTGGAAATCCACTTCTACCACTTAAAAACTATTGAAACCCATTTTTAAATGTTTTTTTACCAAATTCCCACCCAAAAAAAAAAAGGCTCAAGCGACTGTGTAATATGGGTAGGCACGGCCAAATTAAATTAAAAAATCTTGGACATTTTACTTTAGAGTTCTTTCTTACCATAATTGTTTTTACAGGGGCATCTGCAACATACCTTCGTTTTTTCCCCAAAATAAAGCGCAAATACGATTACGGCGTTGTGATTTTTATCCTGACCTTCAATATGATAACAGTCTCCGGATACCGGGTTGACAACATATTTCGCATGGCTTACGAACGGCTTTCTACAATAGCGATTGGTTCCGCTATTAGCCTCGTTATAAGTTTATTTGTTTTTCCAATCTGGGCGGGCGAGGATCTTCATAAGTCCATTATCAAAAAAATTGAAGATTTAGCAGTTTCCATAGAAGGTGAGATTGATTTTTTCGGTCAAAATTCGCTCATAAGATGTTTTAGCAGCTTCTGATAATAAATTTCTAGCTTATCTGAAATATTTCATTTTCCGATCCATGGATACAGTATGCATGGGAGAGTATTTCGAGGGTTCGGATGTCGTAAAGGATGGGTCAGGTCAAATCCCAGAAGCCCAAATCTGCCAAGGATACAGAGATGTTTTGGATTCCAAAGCCACTGAAGATTCCCTGGTAAATCTCAATTTGTTGGTCTTTCAATCGACAGATTGTATGAATAGTAGATCGCTTTGATAGGGCTGCAACATCTGGAACTTAAGAACAAGGGATACATATTAGGAAAAAAAGAAATATGGAACTATATATGGAAAAAGAAAATCGATCAATCTAATCTTCTGTTTATTTTTCAGGCAACTTTTGCAATCTGGGAGCCGAGGCATGGTAAATTCAGATTCAATCATCCGTGGAAACAGTATGTTAAAGTAGGAGCCATGATACGTCATATGGCATATTGTGTTGTTGCTTTGCATGGATGCCTACGCTCAGAGATTCAGGTGAGATCTTGAATTACAGGTTTTGTTTATTCATTATTATCCACGTATTCCGTTCTTAAATCATTGTCTTTTCCCGATTTATGTTGCAGGCACCTTATCCTAACAGAGCGGCATTTAAGGAGCCTTGCAGCAAAGTTGCTGCGGAGGTAGCCCAAGTGTTGAGACAGTTAGCAGAGAGCATAAATTGTATGAAGCAGTGCCCTTCTTCAGAATCCCTTATGGAGAGTGTGCATGATGCAGCTGAGAAACTGAATAAGGCATTCATGCTTCAACCAAAAATCTTCCACGTTATTCAGCCGTTACACAGTCCCGATCAAGACCATTATACTGGGGAACTCATTAACGCCAATTCGAATGCCAGTGAAAATATATCAAGCCTATATCGTCAAATTATTCATATATTCAATAATACTGAACATCGCCACACTTCTGGTTATACTGGGGAACTCATTAACGCCAATTCGGATGCCAGTGAAAATATATCAAGCCTTTGTCGTCAAATTATTCATATATTCAATAATACTGAACATCGCCACACTTCCGAAGAAGATCAACACAAAAATATCTCTGGATTGTTTTCGCCGACAGCAAATAATTGTTTGGATCCCCCTACAATGGTATCCGACGTGGCAGGTGAAACCAATTATATTTCGTTACCCAGTGGTCGTCTTGAGATGTCGAAATGCACATATCTTGTAGAATATGCAGAGACGCTTCCATTGGCCGCTTTTGCTTCTCTTCTAATGGAGTTAGTTGCGAGACTGGAACATGTTGTAGAAGCTGTAGAAGATCTTGGAAAGCTTTCAGCCTTTCAACCTAAGTAGTTTCTTGAAATGGAAATTGGAAGGTGTTTTTGGTGAAGTATTGTAAAAGAAAAGCAAATAGAGCAAAAGGGATATTGAAAGGTGTTTTTGCTGTAGTACCCTACAATAAAGGCAAATGTAGGAAGTTGCTCTGTTTTTTTTGGGATTATAAAGTGAACTTTGAGATGACTAGGGTAGATTAATCAGTGGAGATTTGTTGCCAAAATGTCTATTCAAGTTGTCAAAATGTTTAGCATAGGCTATAAGAGCTTTTAGTATGGTTAGATTTCTGGTTTGGAATCAGTGAACTTTTCACCAATACGTGCCTTAGTATAACAATTTGTCACTGTGTATTCTATGCTTAAAGGGTTTATTGTGGTTAATGTTATTTAAGTGCTAATCACAATCAAAACAATTATAAGCTATTTCAAAATTTGAGAATTTGTAAAATTGAAAAATTGTTGAGGAAAATATTGATTTCATTAGTTGGATTGTATATACTACTAAGAATATTCTCTCTATTATTAAATTTAAGCCATTTCATAATTTTTAATCTTTTAAAGAATAAATATTCAAGAAACACTATTCTGAAATAGATCACTTGTATCATCTTAAGTGACACAGCCACAACATCATCTTAACTAACACAACCATATCAACTAAATGGCTGATAAACACCTATAGTAATCACCTATAGTAATCAAAATTCTTAATTATTATTAGCAAGTATGAGAATTTGTGAGAATGGAAGTAGGAAACTGAAAAACTGTTGAGAAACCTCTGTTTTCGTTTATTGTATACACCTAAAAATATTCTGATATTACTAATTAACACAACCATATTAATAAATGTGATTACTATACACCCTGAAGCCTATATCAAACACATTAATAACTTAATTATAAAATAAAGATTTAACCTTAATATTATTTCAAATACAACTTTATAACAAAATTACTAAAACAACCACAATACCAATAATTTAATCATTTTAATTAATTAATTTTTATTTTCATAAAAATGAAATATCATTTCTATCTAATAATAAACTCTATTATATAAACCTGATATGTAAAACCCAATATCATTTCTACCTAATATCAACCTGCTTTATATTTATATTAATAAGATCTTTGATGCTCGAAAAAAGTAGACCTTGACAAGCAGGTGATAAAACTAATTAGTTCTTACTTTAGTTCTCAGCTTCCCCCTACATTTCTTAGAAAGCTCACGTGCAGTAGCCAGACGAGTCCTAACATTCGGCTTGCACAACGAATAATTTGTGCAACTTTGTTCATCATTTTTTGGAATGTTAAAACCTAAAAAAAAAACACAACAAGTTGTGTAGTAATGTGAAGTTTTGTGTTGAACATATAATAAAACAATAATTTTGTATTATATGTAAAACAATGATTGTAATGATATTATGAATTTAGAGTAGAGTTTGTAAAAGAAAATCAATACTTTTGTTATTGGAACTTTCAATTTTATTGATGAAGCTTCATGTGATACCTGTTTCATTTTTGGTGTCTTTTGTGCAACTTTGTTCATCATTTATTGGAAAGTTAAAACCTAACCAAAAAGAAAAACAACACATTGTGTAGTAATGTGTAGTTTTGTGTTGACTATATAAGAAAACAATAATTTTGTATTATATGTAAAACAATGATTTTGTATAATATGTAGCTATTTGTAATGGTATAATGAATTTAGAGTAGAGTTTGTAAAAGAAAATCAATACTTTTTATAGGAACTTTCAATTTTATGGATGCAGCGTCATGTGATACCTATTTCATTCTTGGTGTCTCTTGTTGCAAGTTCTGGAGGGATGAGAGATTTGAATGCATTTTTTAAGTTGAACTTCATCAATGCATTACTAGATTAAATAACTATCTAGTAAAATTATGTTGAAATAATAGCATAATCTATTAAAGTTGCATGTAGACATACTGCATAAATCTATGAAATAAGAATCCCTAGTGTTTGATTGACTATACCCATGAAAGGAGTTCATTTGCTTCTTGTTATAGTACAAACTCTTCTATGTGGGTTGTTCCCTTTCTATGGTTGCAAAATACATTCATTCTCATTGCTTTGTTTCTTTTTTTCTTCTTTGAAAAGCACATGACGATCTTGTTATTGTTGGAGGATCTAATTTCAACTATCTCTTAGGTGTTAAAACAGTGTTTCCAAGTGGCTTAGTTAAGTTTCACTAAGTGCAGTTTAAGTCTTAATTCCAGTCATTTATTACTGATGTTTCCAATGTAATCTTATTTATGTAATTTGTAATACTCATAAGAGAATGTCCTCTGCTCCATAGTTTTGTTCTCTTCAACCTTGTCATGGTATCAGAGCTGTCCTCTACTCCATAGTTTTGTTCTCTTCAATTTTGTCATGCTATCAAAGCCTAGCCTCGGTGAGACTCCTTGAAAACATGAAAGAAGATAAGCTAATTTGCATAAGACTCCCTTAGAGAGCAGCAATGTGAAAGAAGAGAAAGAATAAAAAATAATAAGCACATAAGACTCTTTAATAAAGGAGTGGAAATTTGAATAAAGCTCCTAAGAAGAAGCAGAAAAAAATATAAGACTCTTTGAGAAAGCCGCCGAAGTTTGAAAAAATCTACTAAAAAGAGCAAGAGAACTAAAAAACCAACCACAACTAAGCCAAAAAAGGTGACTGAAAAAAGAAAGGCTTTGTGATAACCTCTATATACTTTGGTACACTGTTATTAATAACGCATTTGAGAAGATTTAAAAGCCACGTTAGTTTCAAACACTTAGAGCTTTTTCTGTCGCACGCGGTCGAGCGTTAGCCAAATTGCTTTGCAGCAAACTAAGGTCAAAACGAAACCGTCAAATTTGGTTTGATATTCCAACCGGAATGGTCAAAGGTTTGAGTTGTCCCATATAAAATGCACATGTGATGTTTTAATGAAAAGTGCATTGCTGGTTTGAAAAAACGAATTACGTTATTTATTTAAAAAGGGGCATTTAATATTTCATTGCATTGACTTATTTGATGACATTCGTATGAGGTTTGTGAGAGGTAATCTCTTAGAAACGGGCATACGTGAATTCTTAAGAAGGCTGTTAGAGCATTATATGCTCATATATGGTTCAAAAGAGGGAATTAAAATAGTAGGGAGCTGCATTCTTTTTTTTTAATTGTTTTAAAAAAGTGTTAAAATTGTTGAGTTGTATTTTGGGAAAAACTAAAAAGTTAAAATGGTTGAAGTGACAACAAGAGATGTTTGAGATCTTTTCAGATCTAGAAGTGAAGAGACAAAAAGATGTTTTTGTTTTGATATCCATAAAGTAATATGTGGATGACAACATTTTTCCCCTGATTTCAGAGGCAAAGACAACCAAAAAGGCTTGGGATATTGTTGAGAGAAGTTTTGGTGTAAGGGGGATCATTGAAGTTGAAGATGAAAGTGGATCTATAGCATCAAACCTACAATGAGGTAAAAACTCTGTTGAATCTCCCTATGCTCAGCCACAAGTGGATGATGTCTGTGAAAAATCGCAGAAGCAAGAGATAAAGAGCACGTAGATGCTCATGAACCCCACTCTGAACAATGGTAAGTGGATGGAAATTTGGTAAATCTAACAACAGAGATTGCTGATGAAAGTTTGGTGAATCGAACAACAGAGCTTGTTGGTGAAGATTTGGTAAAACCAGCAACGAAGCTTGCTGATGAAATTTTGGCGAATCTAGCAACAAAACCTGCCAAGGAAAATGAAGTTGCCATTGGAGTAGTCAACGCTATGGTGAATACAACAATTAATATTGTAGAGATAAATTTTGATGAAAAATTGCTGGCTGGTGATGAATGATTGCAGGTGATGCAACAAAAACATCATATTCACATGACGTTATTTGGTGAGATAGTGGAAGACAACCTGTTTGTAGCTACATAGGTTTGTAAAAAAGTCGAAGAGAAAGAGACACACATAAACAGAGGAAAAGGCAAAGACGGAAGTCGAGAAAGAGAAAACAAAGACATAGACAGAGGCAAAGCTAGAAGTCCAACAGGAGAAAGCTTTCATTGTAGAGAAAAAGGAACAAAACTAATTTGGTTCTGCAAATTGTTTTACACTACCATGGGTTTCAAATGTGCAGAGACACAAAATGATTTTGACGAACAATTAAATTTTCTTTAAGTATGACATGCAACACCATGTCTAGATGAGGTTTGCAAAGAAGATATAGAAATGAATGTTGAAAACAACATGCATAATGAAGAAATTAATGAAATGTTTTAGTATTGAAATCCTAAAGAAATGAAATTGTATTAAGGTCTTATGTTGCAACATATTGATGATGAAATGCGGAATACAAAAGATAATATGTGGCAGCAACCTGCATACAAGTCATTTTTTGAAGAAGTCTAGGACTTTATTAGATAGCCTAGAATGATGGAAGACCTGCACCACAATTGAAGAAAAAGAGATTTGAATACTTCAACAAGAAGAAAACGCTGAAACAATTTAGAAGCTATAGGATCTGAAAAAAAAGAAGAAGAAAAGTTGAAGTCGATTTTTAAATTGTAAACCTAATTGAGACACAAACCACCGTGTATCTTAATAGAATTTTATGTGGTTGTAATTAAAGGGGAATGTTGAAGAATCTAATTTCAACCACCTGTTAGGTGTTAAAACTGTCCCTCCAAATGTCGTAGTTCAGATTCACTAAGTCCAGTTTAAATCGAGTTTAACTGTAGTCATTTATTACTTATGTTTCCAATATCATCTTATTTATGTGATTTGTAATACTAAGAGTAACATATCCTTCTCTATAATTGTGTTCTTTTCATTTTTGATGACCTACAATGTGCATACCTGTAATAAACGCTGATAAATAGAGATGTGCTTGGAGAAAAGTAAAAATCCTATAATTTCTATGCAAATCCATATAAACAAACCCATAGGGACGGCGGACAAAGCCCATGATCAGAGTGTTTGTAATTAGCCTTTGATAATTTCTATGAAAATCCATAGAAGCAAACCCATCGTGTATTATGCCCAGTACCACTGGGTTGGCACCCGTATTACAATCGATTGTTCAAACGTCGGACGGTTGAAGGGATTGGAATGGACAAATGGGTAAATAAGTAGCCAAGTGCTTGTAGGGGATGCTAATAAGAGTGCGGGGACATTTCAAGCTAGTGCATTCAATATAAATTTAATTTAATTAAACATATATGCCATTTGTAATATTGTGAATTCATACCATCAATATATGAGTGGAGATTTATTTAATAATTCATTAACTTCGAATGTTATTAAATCAACATAATTTTTATATTTAAAAAAGGAAATTCATGGAGGATAATTCCAATATAGATAATTCTTTGCCTAAGAAGTAAATATCAACTCTCTAATTTTTATTTTTATTTGAAAAATAGAATTTCTTAATAAATATGTTGGAGAATATTAAATAGTATTATTATCAGGAATTGTCTTACAAATGTAAAGATTATTAAATTAAAAATATTGATATTTTGAATTTTCATAACTAAGAAATAATAATTCATATATTAGTATTTATTAAATGTTTTTTTTAAAGGAGAAATGTAGAATTATTTATAATATATATTCGTTGCAATATGAGGTTTAATTAGTTCTTAGACCTTGGTTTTTTAGGAAGTTGTTCTAACTCTTCAACAAACATATAATCCTATAAATGTATGAGCTTTCTTGTTGATGAATAAAAATGTCTTGTGCAAGCACTCTTATGGTGAGCTAGCTCTACTTTCGAGTTGATCATTTATTTTATGTTTGTTCTTCCATAATTTTAGATTTGTATCAGAGTGTCGCATGAGAGCAGAGTGAATTTGTGCAGTGCTTAAGCCATCCCTGTGTTGTCTTATTTTTCGATGATTTGTGGGTAGAACCATTTTCCAATTACGGGTTGTCTCACCTGTATGATGATGGAACTGGGAAGACTCACCAAAGTGAGATTGATCATTTTATTCACAAACATAAAAAAATAGTGATAGCGATAGATTCTACAACAATCTGGCAGTTGTCTTTTATGATTAAACTAGACCTGCTAAATACCACCACGTGCTTTTGACTAGCCATAATGGGAACAAGCATTGGACGACGTGATTATTCTAACAAACCTCCCCTTAACCTTGACGACCTAAATTTTAAAGTGCCTGATGGTTTGGGTCTTAGCTAAGGATTACAAAAGTACATAAAAAAACATGATAAAGGGGTTTTCTTATTTTGTTGTTGATTTCACATAGCATAACTCTTTTTAGTGGAAACAGTGTTGTAGACATTCCTATCTACCCACACTCCACTAGAGATTCTCTGCGATCTACGCCACACAGGCATCACTGTATTCATGAATGGACACTCGATTGCAGACCTTCCTATCTGTGAACAGTCCACTGCATACTCTCTACGCCACACAAGCATCACGACCTTCATCAGCCGACACTCAGTTGTAGATACTCTTATCTTTCAACACTCCAATGGATTTACACCACACAGGCGTCACAATATTCATCAATAGACACTCGGTTGCAGACACTCTTATTTTCCAACACTCCATTGGATCTACACCACATAGGCATCGCACTCGTTGTCAGCGAACACTCGGCTACAGACATTGTTATCTTCCAACAGTCCATTGGATCTGCACCATACAAGTGTCACAATGTTCTTTAATAAACACTCAGTTGAAGGCACTCCTATCTGTCAACACTCCACTAGATCACTTTCTGCACCATACACATTATGGGCAACACAACCCTCTTCAGCAGACACTCTATTGGAAACAACACTCTCCAACAACACCAATGACAGGGCATTAT
>APFE031608546.1:0-26828 GCA_000404065.3 Pinus taeda
CATTCTTTTTAGGAAATGACTTCTTAGGATTCTTTAAATTTGGTTGCTGCTGGGCGCTAACGCTTTCTTGGAAGAGTTTCCAAGATGAAGAAGACCAAGATGTAAGAGTTTTTCCTGTTCTCTTATTAAAGAATCACAAAAAGAGTCAAATGAAGGGGCCTTGTAGTCTGTTCCTTGACAAATGAAAGCTTCCCTTGTAGAATGGAAGGTGGAAACAAATACAGAGTAGGCTGGTCCCAACTTAGTAAGGATGGAATAAATAAGGTTACTATCTGTTTTCTTAATCTTAACACCTTCCAAGAGATATCTAAGGGTCTTAAATTTGGACAAGAAATCTTCAATGCAAGAAAAATTATTAGGATCCAATGTAAGCAACTCATTTTCAAGTTTATGGGCTCTAATTTCATTTTTAATCCCAAAAACTTTAGTGATTTGTTCCAATGCTTCATGAGGAGTATCAAGATCTGCAATATGGAATCTCAGATCAAGAGAAATAGACATCCCTATCAAACCACGTGCTTGATCTTGTCTATTTTCCCATTTTGCAACCTTGTCTTCATCTTTTGGTTTCTTCTCTTGGCCCGTGGCTATTCTGTAGAGACCTTTACTTCTAAGTAAATCTTCCATGTAGGATACCCATTGGAAGTAGTTAGTGCTGCCAAGAATGACTTGGCATGGACTTTCCATTTTAAAAAACACTGAAGCTGAAGATGCTGAAAGTAAGTGTTCCAATGGATAGATCTCAAAAAATTAGTCTGTTTTAAAAAAACTGAAAAAGGCTTCCGGATGAAGAAGTTATGGCTTTTTGAAAAAAATTTGTTGAAGTTGCCAGCAAAGTGCGCGAATGTGCGGGAATGAAAAAAGACGTCCCCACAAAATGGAGATTTGAACCCAAGACCTCTACTCTCTTAAAATAGCTTTGAACCAATTGAGCTATGCAAAAAAATTGAGAAAGAGAGAGAGAGAGAGAGGGGGGGGGCTTTGGGTTGCGTGCTTGCCTTGAGAAACCTCTTTTTCCCTACAAAACACAAAACACAAAACCCAACACGGACATGCAAAGAAAAACGAACCTTATGGCTCGAAGTTAGCTTTACCCAAAAAAAACTAAATATTTAAAAAAAAAAATTAGCTTTAGCCGAAAAACTAAATATTTTTCTCAATGTTTCTGATTTTCCGAGATCACACTAAGGTGCAGGGAAAAGAGCATACGCATGAGAAAAAAAATCCTTCCTTTCTGTTTCTGATTTGCCCAGATCGCACAGAGTCGCCGGGCAAAGAGCATACGCAGAAATGAAAGGTATAGATCCGGTAAAAAAAACTAAATAAACCGAAACCGAAATAAGCAGAGAGAAAATAACAGTAAACTGCAAATAAAGACTGTATACCTCCAGATCTTAAAAATGACGCAGATAGGGCTACCGGAAACCTTTTCGCGTGAAACGAAAGGGGTTCCTCACTGGAACAGATGCTACGAACACAACAGAGCAGTCCTCTCGGCCCGAAAGCAGTCAGAAACAGTAGATCTAGGAAACGACAGCCGCATGCAGTTCTACCGGCTTCAGATTTGGATCACCAACGGACGCGGCCCTCAAATAGCTCTGATACCATGTAGGAATTTACAGGGTAAGTTCCTCAGACAGAACACCAAAAGGACACCGCTCACAAACAGATCACAGATCAATAAACCAGTATTTTGACGTGGTTAAAACCCTCAGAGAGGGAAACAGTCCACGGCCTGCGCCAACGTGGCTACTACAGGCAATTTATTAATAAAAGAATGAAAATTTACATAAGCTTCTCTCATGCACGGTTAACCTACAAATGACCCTCCATGCGCTTTAAATAGAAGTCATGGACCAATCGGGTGTCAAGCCACGGATCAAGTGTCGGTAATACCGAGGAGAGAATGAACCGTCGGATCACTACATATTGTGACCGTCGGATTGTAAGTTACAAAATGTACAACGGTAAAGAAACACACTTTACCTAACGCTAACCTAACTCTATACTAGACCAAGTTGAACTTAACTATTCCTATGTGTCGGAATATCCTAACACTACTGTAATCAAGGCTGGACTGGTTTACTGGATTAAATAAAGATGAGGACATTTCACTCGATTCATGTGCACCGTGGAAAACAAATAAGTATCATTTCTCTAAGTTCGAATATTGTTTTCCTTCATGTTATTAAATATCGTACGTGTTTCTTACAATTCTTAAAAGCAAATGAGGAATAATATTATCAGAATTAGCTTAAGTGCCCTCTGTTTTAACTGTTTGCTCATTTAATGTTCTCCACTAAATTGCATAAGTTTGGGAATTCTTAATTGCTCCCTTATTTCTGTAATTCATTGCTTTTATTGGTCCTTGGTATATGATTCTTAATTGCCCTTGCTATTTGCCAATCTTCCTTCTTCAGCTTGATCCCTACTAAGGATTCTTCATTTCCCTTAGCCTTGTTTAAGTCCTCCATCCATTGAAACCTTTAGATTTGTCCTTGCTGTGCTATCTTGCCTTGTAAACTCTTACCTCAGTGATTAATCAAATCCTAATAAACATTTCCTACTTGACTCCATAGCCCAATGGCCTGGATATCTGCTCTGCCCATCTGTTTCCTTTAATTCCACTAAACAAATCACAACAAATCCCTTGAGCATTAATAACTAGCCTAACATCATATTAAAACAATCATAAATAATAAAGAGAGAGCCCTCTCTGGGTATAGATTGGCTAGGATCTATACTTAAATGATTGGTTTGTAGTTACCTTGGATCCTTTCCTTCTTTCAAATAACTTCTAAGGAAAATCTAAGTGATAACATAGTGGTGACCATTCTTGGGATCGAACAAATCCTCAGTTAAAATAAGCCTTTGAGAAACCAAGAAGTTTAATTTAAAGCATCTTGAAGGATTGTTAGAGGTTATCGTAAAAATTCATAAAAGAAAAGCATTTAAAAGACTTGAAATCTGGCTTCAGGAAGAACTCATTACACCAGGGCTAACCCTGACCCAAATCCTCCCCTTGTGTTTGAAAATCCCAACCTGATCCCAAGAATCATTAGAAGACAAGAGAGTTCAGTCAGCCCTAGACCTTTGTTCAGATCACACTCCTGCCCTGTTGAGTAGCTATTCTTGGAAGACCTCCCTTCTGATGAACATTTGAACTTTCTCTGTTTAGAACCACATTTGATAGTGAACTATTGGACCTAGTCCAAGATCCATAATTCCTCAAAGAACTTGAAACCCAATGAACCAATTTTTCAATTGATCGGCATCTACAGAACTCCCCTTAGTCATCCCTTACCACTGATAGAACCCCTAAAATTTTTTAAACAACTTCACTTTCTGTTGGTTCATCATTATTCCCTCACGTTTCTAAAGACCAGTCCACTCCTCCATTCATTCTTTCACTTCATCTTCAGTCAACCACCACTCAACAACCCACCACTACCACTATTTCTTCCTCCTCAACCCAAACACCTCCTGTTACCCCAACTCCCGTTCACACTGCTACCCAACCTAGAATCATGACCAATAGATATGCCCCCCTCTTGATGCCTATACCCCAAGGTACAATGTTGCAAGGCTACCAGAGTAACATTGCTACCTTTGATGTTACTGGAACATACACATCCCTACAACACACTAGGAATATGACAGATTACTTTGAAATTTATGAGATTGACGTGGCTGACATCCAAGTGAGAATTTTTGTTCAAAGCTTAGTCGAGGAAGTGAGAATGTGGTTTAGATCCTTGACCCCTCAGAGCATAGATAGTCTAAGAGTCCTTTACCAACAATTCTTGAATAAGTGGGAAAAGAAAAGGACCCCCTTCAAATTTTATCTGAATATGAAAACCTTAAAAGGGGTCCCCATGAAACCATTTAGGACTATTGTACCAGGTTTAATAATGTGTATAATGCCATCCCACTTGACCTTAGATGTCTACCTGGTTTAGCCCTGATCAAATTTCTAGATGGATTTGAATCAGATATGGCTTTTAAATTAAGAGAAATAAATCCCCCTACTCTAGAAGAAATGCAAAGTGTAGCAGTAAGTGTTGAAGCTAACCTGCTTGCCAAAAGAACTAGAGCTAGGAGTGAGAGAAGGATACCCTTGAAAGAGGAAACTACACCCTTTGAACAAAAAATCAATGTTTTAGCTAAAGGGATGGAAATACTGTTGGACAGAGTTGAAATTATTGAAAGGAAACCTCATTGGGATAAACAATAGGATAATCCAATGAGAAATCGTAATTTTAGGAAAAAGCATAACCAGAATACTGGAAAGAATATTCCTGACTAGAATATCAGACCACCTTTCCAAGAAAATTATGCAGAGACCTCACACTTAAAAGACCCTAAACAAGACACTCAGATAAATTTGATGGGTTTAGACGATGATGAAGATATTTTCCTAACTCAGGATGACCAAGAGTCACACGTGCTCCAACAGTTTCAGAATCAAACTAGAGAATATTTTGACTATAAGAAAGCATATGACTCTGCTATTTTCAAGGTTCATAAATAGTACAGCTTAAGAAGTAAGAAGAACCTTGATGTTCTAGATCAGAATAAAAAAGTAATGCCTAGCCACCCTAAGAAAGGAAAAGCTACAAATTAGAATCCTCAAGTTACAAAAACCTTACAAATCCTTTCTAGACCACATCAAAATCCTCCTAACCCCACCATTGAAGATGTAACAGATAACCAACCTATTAATGAGAAACCTTCCACTTCAGTCCCCCTCAAAGGAACAGTGGAACAACCCCCAGAAATAATATTAGAAAATCCAATTGAAAATACTCCTAACAATGAAAAAGAAAAACACATTGCTCAGAGCTTTGGCTCTAAAATTCCAAATATCCAAATAGATAAACCCCCTCTTCCTTTCAATTTGGGAGCAGAGGTGGCCAAGCTCAAAATTTCAGTGCCCTTGACAGAATTGATCAAACATGAAACCTACAAATCTCAAATTAGTAAATCTCATAACTATGTTGAAAATGAAGATTCAGTGAATCTATTTGATGACCATCCTAAGTTACTTTTCAGACTAGATGTTAATGGAAAGTCAGTTGAAGGAGGGATACCACATTTCTACATCAGCCTTAACATCCACGATAAAATCCTACACAATGCCATGCTGGACACTGGAGCCTCACACAAACTTATGCCTAAGTCTGTAATGGAAAAGATTAACCTGGATATCACTAAACCTTATAAAGATATATTCTCCTTTGATTCAAGCCAGGTTAAATGCTTATGTCTCATAAAATATTTGTGTGTCTCTCTAGTTCAGTACCCTGCCAAAACTATACTCATGGACATTGTTGTTGCTGATATACCACCCAAGTATGGCATGCCATTATCTAGATCCTGGGGTACTAAACTCCAAGGATCTATGCAATCGGATATGTCTTATGCTACCATTTCAGTCTTTGGACATCCCAAGAAACTGTATAGAGAAACTTTGATGAAGTATGTAGTGAGTAGTTAGGAGAAGCCTCAGAACTTCCCTATATATTTAGTACATTCTGACATGGATTCTTTTATTCTTTACAATGCTGAAACTAATCAAGAAGATACTCCAGCTGATATAACAGCAAAACCAAAATAAATTGCAAAAGAAAATTCAAACGTCCAAATTCATGAGAGATCAAATAACAAAGAAAACTTAGATACTCTAGTTAAGAAGGATTCCACTACCCCAGATGAAAATTATGAACATGAAATCTTATGGCATCTGGAATTTGATGGTTCGGTAAACAAGCTAGGTGTAGGAGAAGGTGTATGTTACAACTTATAGAATGATCATGCAAAGGGCCATGCCTATAGACTAAACTTCAAATGCACAAACAATATGGTAGAAGATGAGGTACTTCTGTTAGGACTGAAGCTGGTTAAAAAATTAGGAGCCATCAAAGTTTCTATCATGGGAGATTCTGAGTTAGTGATCAAACAAATTAAATATATTTACATGACCAAGGATCCTAGGTTAGGATTTTATAGAGGAACATTCATAGAAATACTAAATACCTATTTAGAAACCAAACTTGTTGTTATCCCCAGAAAACACATCATGCAAGCTCACAGATTAGCCATGTTTGCTAGTACTTGTAGTTTGACTTTCGATCCTAACCATCAGTGCATTGCTAAAGCTAGGCATAGATCTACAATTCCTGACAATTTAAAGAACTGGAAAGTATTCGAGAATGATCAGAAAATCAATAATTTTTTAACTTTAGACAATGAATTTGTGAATACGAACATAGATACTGACATAGCAGTAGATTTTAATTGCTCTAATGAAGTGGAAATAAATGAAATAGAAGGAGATCAAATAAAAGACAGACTTTATCCTACAGAATTCACAAAAACAGATATTCGAGATTTAAAACAAATGGAAATTGATGAAATAATTGATGATGAAATCAAAGTCATAAACCTTAAAGACAATTTCTTACCCAAAGGATTAACTCCTTTGGAAGACTTATTCAACTCAAATGATATTCCTAGAAAGCCTAAAATGGAACCTTTGAAATCAGACATTGAGGAATATAACATAGGATCTGAAGAGAATCCAAAACTAGTAAAACTGTCTAAATCATTACCTCCCAATGAAAAACTGAAATATATGGAACTTATGAAGGAATTCCAAGATGTTTTTGCCTAGAGTTATGAGGATTTGAAATCCTATGATACCAACATTATACAACACACTATCCCTTTAAAATAAGATCAGAAGCCCTTTAGATAGAATCTTAGAAGAATTAACCCTGTTCTACTACCATCTATTGAAAAGGAAATCGAATGAAAGTATGAAGTAGGAATTATTGCACCCATTAGGTTTTCAGATTGGGTATCTGATATTGTCCCCACAAGAAATAAAACAAGAGAAATAAGATTGTGTGTTGACCTAAGGAATTTAAACAAATTTTCGCTTAAAGATAACTATCCCCTACCTAAAATGGGTCACATATTGCAAAGGGTAGTAGGTTCCACAAGGATCTCATTGTTAGATGGTTTCTCTGGCTACAACCAAATCCTAGTCCATCCTAATGATCAAGTAAAAACTGCATTCACAACCCCATGGGGTACCTTTATGTACGTTAAAATGCCTTTTGGATTGAAAAATGCAGGGGCCACCTTTCAAAGGGCAATGGACATTGCTTTTGCAAAAGAAATACATGATTTCCTAGCTATATTCCTTGATGATATCACAATGTTTTCCAAATCAGATCAAGAGCATTTGGATCATCTTATTCAGGTCTTTATTAAATGCAGGAAATATGGCATCTCACTAAATCCTAAAAGGTCTTTATTTGGTTTGGAAGAAGGCAAACTATTGGGCCACATTATCTCCAAAGATGGAATCTGGATTGATCCAACCAGGATTGAAGCTATTTTACAAATACCTCACCCCAGGAACATTAAAGAACTTCAGGCATTTTTAGGAAAATTAAATTTCTCAAGAAGATTCATCTCAAATCTGGCTGAACTAATTAGACTATTAAATAACATGTTGAAGAAAGATTCGGCTATTAAATGGACAGTAGAGGCTAAAAAATCATTCGAAGATATAAAACTAGCCATGACTTAAACACCAATCCTCATAAGTCTAATGTTTGACAGAGAATTTATCATTTTTTCTTTTGCATCTGAACATAGTATTGTTGCAGTTTTACTACAGAAGAACAATTAGGAATTCGAAAAACCAACAACCTTCTTCAGTGAAGCTCTAAGAGATGCATCCTTAAAGTATAACATAATGGAGAAACAGGCTTTTTCTTTGATACAAGCCATCAAAGATTTCGGAGTCTATATCTTGTATTCTCACATTGTAGCTTATGTTCCTAATGCTATAGTCAAGGATATTTTAACTCAGAATGGAGTTGATGGCAAAAGGGGAAAGTGGATAGCTACCATATTAGAGTATGACATAGAGATTAAACCTGCAAAGTTAATCAAAGGCCAAGGGCTAGCTAAACTCATGGTTGAAAC
Organism: Pinus taeda; assembly: GCA_000404065.3. Lineage (NCBI taxonomy): Eukaryota > Viridiplantae > Streptophyta > Pinopsida > Pinales > Pinaceae > Pinus > Pinus taeda. The sequence continues at coordinate 8,002 of APFE031608546.1, forward strand.
CAATTGTCAAGCCCTAGGCATAAATTTTATAGCAGAATTGGACAACGAAGAGGAGATGATGACTCCACAGATCAGTTAAGCCTTTTTAGACTCACCCTGGTATGCTGACATTAGATACGTTCTACAAAATTTACAAGCTCCTCCAGGGTTGTCCAGAACTAAAAGTAGGTTCTTGGAAATGAAATCTTTGAAATTCTGCTTAATAGATAATACTTTATTTTGGAAAAATCATGAAGGCATTCTGTTAAATTTCTTATTAAAGGAAGAATCTGACAAAGTAGTTCGAGAATCTCATGCAGGTGATTGTGAGGGGCACTTCTACTGGAAGACGATAGCTGATAAAATCCTAAGAGCCATATTTTACTGGCCAACCTTGTTTTATGATGTAAAAAAGTTTGTAACTTTCTACCACAAGTGTCAAACCTTTGAAGGAAAAAGAAAGATTTTGTCGTTACCTCTTAAACCCATTTCTACTGAAAAACCATTTCAACAATGGGGTCTAGACTTCATTGGTGAAATTCACCCCCCCTCTTCTGCTCAAGATAGATGGATACTCACTACCACAGATTACTTTACAAAGTGGATAAAAGCCATTCCCTCCAGACAAGCCACTAATACTGTCATCATAGGTTTTCTAGAGGCTAATATTCTATCTAGATTTTGTTGTCCAGACAAAATTATCATAGATAATGCTGCAGCGTTTAAATCAGAAAGGATGATTGGTTTCTGCCATAAATACCATATAACCCTTGCTCACTTTAGAACCTACTATCCACAAGGAAATGGACTTGCAGAATCCTCCGATAAAATCCTAATGAATATAATTAAAAAATTGTTGGAAGACAATAAGAAAACATGGAACAAAAAACTAATCAATGCTTTGTGGGTAGACAGGCTTACAACTAAGAAATCTATTGGGACAAGTCCCTATCAGTTATTCTATGGGATGGAAGTTGTTTTCCCTTCATCATTAGGAATTCCAATAATGAAACTACTCCAAGAATCCCAAGTTGAGCCAAATGATATTTAGAGGAGAATCAATCAGACCATTCATTTGCAACAAACCAGAGAGGAAGTATACATCAGAGCCCAAATACTGCAGGAAAAACTTAAGAAAGTTTTTGATAAAAGAACTAAAGCAGAAGACTTCTATCTTGGTGACAAAGTTTTAAAGTGGGACTCAAGGAGAGAAGACAAAGGGAAACATGGGAAGTTTGACTTCCCGTGGAAAGGTCCATACATTATATATGCCTTTAGAGGGAATAATTCTTATTTTATCAAAGAGTTAAATGGTGCAGAGATAGAAAGAGGACCAGTCAATGGTCGAATGTTGAAACATTACATTGATCCAAGTTACTAATTCTACTCACTTCAGTTGTACATAATACATCCTTCGCAATGTTTAAGTGTTCATTGGATGGTTAAGTTTTGGAGTTAAAACCCGAAGAGAATGCCCTAAGCTTCAAGATTATCATTGTCATAGATATCAATAAAGCAGCAGAATCAAAGGAAATTGCATAGTGAAATCACAGTCTCTCAAAAGGCCATTGGTCTACATTTCTTGACTTTCCACCAGGGAAAGTCATCCCCAAGTGGAGTCACTATTATTTTCCTATACCAATAGGTGTCATAATTTATGATTTACTTAGTTCTCTCTGAAATATGTACATACCTTTGCTTCTACAAATGTTTTCCATATTTGTAATAAATAAAAATAAAAAATTAATTAAAAAATGTAAAGAGGGTATGTCTTAAAAGAAAGATCAAAGGACAAAAAAGAAATAAAGAAAAGGTCAAAAAAGATGAAAAATATGAACCCGAAAGAAAAAAGACCATGAACGTGTGCAAGTCAAAATGCCACTACCATTTACTTTGAGGTAAAATAAAAAGATTATGTGCACCTTGTTACCTTTGCCACAATCCATGGATAGTCAAAATGTTTAAACTTGGCTATTTCATGTTTTGAATTTCATGTTGATAGATAGAGAATAAAATCTGACCAAACAATGTAATCTTGGCAGATAATTAGATTAGGTAGAGTAAATAAAAGGAGCTCAACAGCCTAATCTGAGCCCTTGGATGTAATAAGGTTAGATAGATTTCCATTGTAAAAGAAAAGAAAAGTTTGATAAGGGTTTGCTAGTTTAAGTGCACCCTAATAAAAAGTAGAAAAAATGGTGGAATGTGTAGGTGGGTAAGTAGATGAATGGTTGCAGAATGATGTATGATGAATGATTAGTGGAAATTCATATCATTTACTTTCATCATCATATTACTTTAAAAGCATGGATAACAATGAGGCATTTACAAAGTCAAGTTATTAATAGCCTCATTCCTTTTACCGTTAATTTCACTAATTTCCCCAGAAATAAAAAATCTAAGTGCCTAAAACCTTAAGTTAAAGGGGCTCAGAGCATTCCTCTGACTTTTGGAGGGACCGGACCCTCAGCCCAATGACTTACAAGTTCCAAGTGCTAAAACCCCCTCATAAACATTTACCCCCTTCACTCTCCATCATTTTCCCAAATAAATCCCTTTTCCTAAGGTAAAACACTATTTCTCCTAAAGGAAAAGCCATTTCCCCATAAAAACCCCTTTTTCCTAAAAAACACACAAAAAACACTTAGCCTACGTTTTAATGTTTTCTATGTGAAAGGAAAAATCAATTACAAAGAAAGACACATTATACTTAGCGCAATCCATTTTCCACCATTGTCCATATTAACTTCTAACTCTACTTGTATATATTAAATCCCGAAAAATAACCCCTTTCCCCTATGTATTTATTAAATCCCTTTAATGATAATATCCCATCCCCAAAGTTTGTAATATAAAATTTATAAATAAAAAGCCCACAATCGATGTTAATTAATCGATCTGCGATTAATTAGAAGTTAACCTCTGCCAACGAAATCACCCCTGCTGGCCCTAATCCACCATAAACCCTCATTAAACTTAATCCTCCGGTTGTTAAAACTCGCTAGGCCCCTCCATTAAATCTCGATCAAGTCCCTTCCCTAACTATCATATGATCTGACACCTTCAGATCTAACAACTAACGATCATATTGGGCAACCTCTGATGCCGAACTTTACCCGCTTGATACGAGCAGTTTCACTATTCACCTCGTCGCTATGTGCCGCCCACTAAATGGCATCGGGCAGACCTCTCCCAATACCACTACACCCTCATAAGAGGTGCGATAGATTTTTCTTACCACCCCCATTCACCACTTTAGCTAAATGACAAAATATCCCATCCATTAACTAGCAGCAACTGTCATTTTCATTATACCCGCCAAAACATTCACTTTGCCAAATAAAAACAAAAATACTCATTATTTTGTTTTACCAAGAAAAGAACCTTCTGTTCCCCATGCACACTCAGATTACATTCGAGCCACCACCCTACTTCCAACTGTTAACCTTTAGACGCTGTTGAACTCTAGATTGCCATTGCAAACCCGTGCACTCCTTGCAAACAGAGCAACCAAATTCCTCATAACAAGCTAAGCCATCAAGACAACAAGAGCATTCAGGAAAACAAGAAGAATCTAAGCAACCTAAAATCTCAGAAGAGCTAGCTCAACCTTAGTAAATCATGAGCAATCCTCCTATGTTGCAAACCCCTCTCAATGAGGAAAGAAATCTCAAAAGAGATAGAGAAGAGGCCAATCCTTCCAACAGGCCTATTGATCAAAATTTTTCTAAAAGGAAAAGGTTGAACCCCTATGCAGAGGAAGAATATATTGAAGAGACCACAGGCAATGCAATGGCAGAAAAGACAGATAGTATGCAGAATATCCTAGCAGGTGGTACATTGTCCACCTCCCATATACAAGCATTGGAAAGACAACAAAGCACAGAAGTGTCTTCTTTCGGAGCTTTCTCTGAGCAGAGCTTTGACATTAAAGGGAAATACAAAGAAATCAAAGCAAGGAATGAGAAATTAAAAGCACAAACCTATGCTCATTACCTCAAAATGGCTCCAACTAATCAGACTACGCTTATGTCAGCTATTGACATAAAAGAAGGAAAAATGTAAACGAGATTCCTAAAACCAACTATACAGTAGCCAAGGTCAATGGCTAACTATTTGAAAAATTATTTTGAAGTTTTAGCCAAGGATATCCATCTGATTAACCGAATAGAACTGCACAAGCAGACTGGTGAAGTGGTTTATTCCACGTTGACTAATAAAGCCATTACAGCACATCAATTACAAAATTCGTTGCACAACACCACAACACAGCTGCAATTGGAATGGGCCTCCTCTCAGGCCAAAGACATCAGAATCAAAACTTTAGAAGATCTGGAGATAGAATTGGGACATGATCCCAAAGATGTCAAAGCAACTTAACAATTGGTTAAGAAGAAAAATGATTATATAACTGCATTAAAGAAACATCTTAAGATCCCTCCTCTCCATCATCCTCAAACTGCAGAAATCATAGAGAAACAAAAGGAAGAAGAACTTATGGACTTAGTCCTTAAGTTAAATAATCAATTAAAAGAAACTGAACAGGAATTAGAGAAAGAAATACAGTCTAAGCAGAGTGAGCTGGCCACCGCTCCTCAGGCTGTCATACCCATGGTTTCTACAGCAGTACCCACCACTCTGGCAACTTCTTTGGCACCAGGACGTCCACCAGTAACAGCACTGCCAGTGGTAGAGGCCGTTCCAACTATAGGTATACCAACTAGTGTAGAGTCAACAACAGAGAGGATAGATGAAGTGATCAAAGCTATGGAACAGATGAGTATCCAGGCTATAGAATTAAAAAGGCTCAAAGAACAAATATCAAGCATGGAAACAAATTATGAACTGGAGCAAATTCAGAACCAAGAAGAAGAAAGGAAGAACAAAAGAATGGAGGAGAGAATTAGAATTCTGGAGGACTTAACACTAGAAAAACCACTGGGAGATATGAGAAATATATTGTGGACCAATATCACTGATTCCATCAATGATATTTGGCCTTCTATCCAAATAATTTTTGAACAGACTAAACTAGTCAAGATAGTTGTAGAGGCTATATAGAAGATCAGAAAAGAATTAGAAGATAAGCCTAAAGCGACAAATCAATTAATTGATTTCTTGAACAGAAGGAACAGGTACCAACTTGATGCATTAGATATTGAAGATAGAACAGCTACCATCATTTAAATTAAGAAAGTTCTTACGAAAAGGAACTTGATGCTTAACTTGGAGAAAAGGTGTCAAAGTATTCAAGCAGATATAGATGACTTCATGTTAAAGAATGGCATCTTGAGAGAGAAAGGTCTTCCAAGCCCACTAGTCATAAATGACAAGTTGATGACACATGATAACTACATTGACAAACTAAACAAACAGGCCAAGAGCTAAGCCAGTTCTTCAGCAGTAAAAGAACTACCTACAGGAAAGGTGCTTTATGATGGCTTGGAAAGCCTATTTTACATAGAACATGAAGTGAAACACCTATTCACCAACAGGCCCAATTTTGTTAAGTACACAAAAGCTAATGAAGTGTACAGGAAAATGATCAAAATGAAAGTACCAAATGATGAATGGTGGACCAGTATGACCGATATACTATAAAGTTACTATAGTAAATCCATGGAGTAAAAATGTTTACTATGGTAAAGTCTGGTAAATACAAGTAAAGAGTATTAGCATAGGTAAAGAGTATCGATAGGTGAAGATAAGAGTGAAGTCTAGCACACAATTACCAAGACAACTGCATGAGACAAATTCGAGTTCCAGCATCCAGCACATTCACAAATAGAGGGACAGCAAACAATCTGTTTTCCATCTGTCTCTATTTTCTTGTGGAAGATAACTTTTGTTTCCTATAATAAATCTCGTATAGGTATGAGATATTTTGTAATATTTTTTGTATAAATACTTCACAAAATGAATTAATTAGGGTGGATTAAAAAGCATTTCTGTAGACTTTTGTATTGAGCTAAAGGAGCTACTGTAATCATGGTTGGACTGGTTTATTGGATTAAATAAAGATGAGGACATTTCACTCGATTCATGTGCGCCGTGGGAAACAAATAAGTATCATTTCTCTGAGTTTGAATATTATTTTGCTCATTTAATGTTTTCCACTAAATTGCTTAAGTTTGGGAATTCTTAATTGCTCCATTATTTCTATAATTCATTCCTTTTATTGGCCCTTGGTATAGGCTTCTTAATTTCCCTTGCTATTTTCCAATCTTCCCTTCTTTAGCTTGATCCCTGCTAAGGATTCTTCATTGCCCTTGGCCCTAGTTAAGTCCTCCATCCATTGAAACCTTTAGATTTTTCCTTGTTGTGCTATCTTACCTTGTGAACTCTTACCTCAGTGATTAACCAAATCTTGATAAACCTTTCCTACTTGACTCCATAGCCCAATGGCCCGGATATCTGCTCTACCCATCTGTTTCCTTTAATTCCACCAAAAAAATCACAACAAATCCCTTGAGCATTAATAACTAGCCTAACATCATATTAAAACAATGATAAATCATAAAGAGAGAGCCCACTCTAAGTATAGATTGGCTAGGATTTGTACTTAAAAGATTGGTTTGTAGTTACCTTGGATCCTTTCCTTCTTTCAAATAACTTCTAAGGAAAATCTGAGTGATAACAGTGGAAAAATAAGGTAAGATTTTTGATATTGAATATATTGAGGATATTTTCCATAAGGATTTTTCCATCCTTGTACCCAAGTTTGAGGCAAAGATTGCCAAGGCATGGGTGCAGTCCAATTGTTTTGTGATGGTTGTGAAAATGCTTGAGTGTTAAATCCCTGAGTCATATTTGGTTGTGAATTTTTCCATGGTCTCTTAGCAACAAAACAAAGGGGATCTACTTGATTTGGTATTATTTCCTCTTGATAAACATCTTTAAGACCTGGTATTGAAGGACACTCTTTTGTATCATGCTTTTCTGCACATATAACACATGTTTCTACACTTTTTATGTTAAGAGGGTATTCTCTCAGAGCATGTTTCTTTCTACATTTGGCACAAAATATTGACAATGCAGCATTTTCAGGATTTTGCTTGTTTTGCACTTTAAGGGTATTTATTTGTTCACTAATACTTCCCAAAATGTCTATTTTAAATTGTTAATCAAATTGCCTAATTTAGCCCTACTTACAGTCCCAATTGCAGATTTATTAATCCTAGACATGAGAGGATCTCTTGGATTTTTCCGAGTTCTTGCCTTAACTCTTTAAAAGTGTATGCATAACTCACAAATTTCTCCAAATGATAACTGATAAATATCTCCCTTACCCATTAAATTGAGAAGATCAATCCACTCATCTCTTATGGATTTTAATAAGAGAGATTTCAAAGTTTCTTCATTTAGTTCATGCAGTTTATCCCTTCTAACATTATAAGCAAATATTTCAATTAAATCTTCAAGATTTTCATCTTCTTTCTGCATCATTGTAAAGACCTCATCCTTAATATTATGGGGCATACAATAATCTTTATATTTCTCTAAGAATGTAGTATTAATTTCTTCCCATGTTCTTATAGAATGTACTCCTAAGCCCATGAACCATTTTAATGTTGCATCCTTAACAGTTGCTGGAAACAATTTCATCCTTTGAGTATCAAGCAGGTAATCATAAGATGTACACAAAACTTCAAACTCAAAGAGAAATGTTTCAGAATCCTCACTTCTTAATCCATGAAAATTTGGAAGGATGGAGGGTGAGATATTTTTCATTGTAGTTTTTGTATCTTCATCGAGGATAGGAAATCCAAAGGGTTATGGATCTCCCCTACCTCCTCCTCTCCCTCTTCCTCCACCTCTTCCTCCTCCAATCCTAGGTTGTTCACCATTAACGTTATGTACCTCTCCTTCCCCTTCTCCAGCCATTGTAGATTCTTCAAAACTGATATAAGGTTCAAAGATTGGGTTTTATAATTCTTCTTCTAGCTCTGCTGGTTCTAGTTCTTCTATCAATGGTAAGTTAAAATAATTTTCCTCCTCTTCTTCTTCACTAGGGATATCTAGTTCTTGTCCTAGAAGTATTTCTCCAGTTGAAGATAGGAAAACTACTCCTTCTATTAGGGATGTAGTCTCTTCTTCTTCTATTATTCCTTCGGTTGATGAGGTTGGTGAATCTCTAGGTTGTATTTCGAATCTAAGTACCTCGGGAAGTTTATGTTTGCCTGCACATGATGGAATATGAGTTTGAGTGGGTGGTGTGGTACTACAAGGTCGTGGTGAGGTGAGTGATGATGTTTAAATTAAACTTTTACCTCTACCTACAAATATACCCATAGAATCTCTTTCCCTATGCATATCATTTTGTTTTTTTTTTTAAGTAAAAAAAAAAGATTTCTATTTACACTTCCCTAGCAAAGACACCAAAATGTTTGGTAATTTAATTAACCTTAAATTACTTGCATAAATTATCATCAAGGGCTAGTAAGCTTATGAAGTGTAAGTATATTGTATATAGTAGAAGTCTTTGGTTATTCACATCAATTCTAAATTAAATTGAGTTATCGACATATAAATTATAAATTAAGTTATAGAAATTTACATGAGCAAAGCAATTATTCCTAGAAAATAAAATGATCACACTCTTTTATCGAAGGCTACTTATACAAAATATCACAACTCTGTAAACAAGTAAATGAATGCCACACTTATTGTAAATGAAAATTAATTGCACTCTTCACAATATTTATGTACACACTCCATTTCAAAGGAAAAAGCTACTATTAATCTCATCACACATCTGTAAGAATATCATTCATAATTGTTTGAAACCAAAACGAAATAAATCTCTGCTTAACTACATCCACACTTGCTTGAATTATAAATCACTTATGTTTAAAATGAAACATATAACTATGCAAATAAATCCTCTATTTTATAAGGAAAATAAAGTTATGTCTAAGTATAAATCATATTGTTGCTATCATTTTTGTTAAGCTTAATTCATGTACATCTATAAATAAAAGAGATGATTAGTAAAACAATCATAATTTGAATCTGAAATAAATTAAAATGAAACTACTCAATTGAACAGAATAGAAAGCTTATGAAATTATATAGAAATTCTATCTACTGAAAACAAACAAAAATCCTTACTGCTCGAGGGGAGCCTCCACCAGAAGCAGGTAATCGCTCTATCGATCAAAAAAACAACCACACATGGAAACAAAAAGGTTCTTCATAAACTGAATATTAAAAATAGATTTTTAAGTCTTCACTGTCACATAAAAAATCATTGTGTTTGTGTCTGCTGCGAGGTCTTTTATAAACCCCGTATCATTAAATGTTCAGAGCTCTATGCCTATCCTTGCTAACAAAATTCTAAAATTAACTATGAAAATATATCATAACAATATTCGCTCATGATTTTCTATTAAAAAAGCAAATCATGAGGGGTATATCTCATTCCTTACTCGCCTGTTATAGCTAACAGAGTTGACTTTATCCTTGACCACGTAATTGGAAGCTTCTTTATCAATCTGGTTCATGAAGGTAGGAGGGAATCATTGAGTGCATTGATCACCAACTTTCCATATATTTCCCTCTCCAACTGGCACCTTGGAACCTATCAAACCATGGACTTGGCTGCAGAATGAGACATTAGCTGCATAATCATCCCAATTTGATAGCTAAAGCAAATATTAGACTAACAATAAAGAACATTATCAACTTATGAAATACAAGACAATTATATACCTGCCATCCATAAATCTTGTGATTTGATTCCCATTGAGTAATTATGATGGTCAAAGAAGAATAATTTAGGTGAAAAAGGGTGTCAAAAAGAAGCAATTGTGAGGCTCAACACACGATATTATAGCTTTTCACATTTTCCATTTAGATAAGTTATCAATAAGAGGATATAAGTATATTTTATTTATCTTTCCTTTCTTTTCTCTTTTCTTTTCTTTTTTAAATTCTTGTTTTATTTTATATTAGATGTTATGTTCTTGCATAATTAAGTTTTCAATTTGATATTATTAACTACATGTTGTATGTAAGTCTCTCACACCTAGGGCTTCACATTTTACACTCCTTTTTATTATATATGTAATTTGGTCATATATATTTTCCTATTAGAATACATTTTATAATTTGATAAAGGGAATAACCCCTGGGGCGAAGGGAGACCAGACCTTTTAGCTTGAAGCGAAAGGGTTTTAAACCTTCAATGAATGTGTTTTCATATTTCTCCTAGTTACTAGAACAATCTAGGAACCTAATGTTGTTGAAAACTTCTAGTAACCTGTGTATTTTGTTTGATGAGCCTGACGTTTCGAGTGAACACTTCACCCATCTTCGGGGACAAGAAGCTTAATCGATGACGGGAAGAGTGCTTGAACAAGATATATGGAGAATGATTAAAAATAGTCATTAGAGAAAGTGAAATTAGAGGGAACATTGCATAAATGACAAATTTGACTAAGAATATAAAAAGAGAAATGAAAAATAAATTATTAATTTTCTTTTAATAGGTAAAGAAATAAATTCAAAAGATTTAGAATTGAATTGAAATTAAATTATTTAATAATTTAATATGATTATTGGATTTATAAATTAATATTATTAATTGGAATTATCAATAGTTTATTAGTTATATTAAGATTATTAAAATGAAAAAGAGAAAATATATAGAAATAAATCAAAAAGATTAAAAATGAATTAAAATTAAGATATTTAAAATATGGAATTGGTTAATAGTAAAAGGTGGTCAAACATTTGAAATGGCTAAGAGATGGTATATTTTTCTTTTCTCTGTAAAACTAAATCTATTAATGAAAACATAATATACAGTGAGGCTCCAGCCTCTGTGGGTCTAGGTCAACCATATGACCATTTTAACCAACAAAACTTAAAATCAAGACTGCCCCAGATGGGGAAACCAGTCCGAGAACGAGATAAAGGTAGGTTCATTCCGCCCACGCAGGGGTTACAATTCCAGAACTCAACATTTACTACCAAAATTGGCCATTGTATAAAGATTGTAAATTTCAAAAAAGGCTGCCAAAATTGACCATTGTAAAATTCAAAAGAGCCGTCCAAAATTAACCACTGTAAAACGAAAAAAACAAAACCCAGAACCCAAGCTTGACACGTGACTTGTGGCATACACCTACTAGGTTTCTTAGGATTATGGATTCTCTTCCACAATCAGACACTAACCATACTCTCTGGAATATGTTTCCACTGCCTGCCTACCACCTGTGGTGTCCTGTGGCTTTCGTTCTTCCACCTGTATACGTTTGTCTTTGCCAGTGGCATTGTCTCCTGACGTCTTTTGTCTGCTGCTAAATGGATGGTCCATGGATTTCTGTAGGTGGCTAGAGCTAGGCTCCCCCTAAATATTCACATGCGAAGGAGGGACATGGTTCATCTCAAGGCTGTGGTCTTGAGCAACCTCCCTGAAGTCGACCGAGATGGTAGTAATGATTAGCGGTCTGTCCATGGAGCAGAGAAAACGGAATTGAGCCTACTAAGAAGTAGTAGTGAGATTTGTGTGCTGGGTGGCTCCATCAGTCTGTTGAACCTCACGAGAGCAAGCTCGTCCTCTGCAACTATGTGTATCCAGATATCTGCCATGGAAGCAGGAAGAGGAGGGGTTGGGAGGTGGGGAGGCCAAACGGGAAGTCGAAGCAGATGAAGGCAATGACAGGGGGCGGATTACACTGCCACAACTACCACCTCACCTACATCGCATGCGATGGCGTCAATGCATATTTCTTTGAGTTGGATGCTGCAGTGGGAGTTGAGCCAAAGTGGCAGGGAGCGGGGCAAGTTAAGGGGAGGAGAAATTGTGAAAAACAAGGGGAATCAAATCAGGGCTAGAGGCATGGGCCGGGACCTCAATTTGTAGGACGTAATGAATGGACTAAAAGAAGTGGTTACCATTGCCTAGGTCGACGCAGAAAAGGAGTCTGCAACATCTTCCCGTTGCAGTGTGAAGGCTTGGCTCTGTTGTGACAGGGTGGCAAGAGCAACTCAGAGGCCGAATGGAGAATTGCAAAGGGCTTGGCTGCATATTCTTATGCTTGCAGGGGATGTCTCAATCCTCACAATGGGTTGATGGTGTCGGCCGAGGGGCATAGACCTGCCATAAATTCCCACAGGGGAAAGCACAAGTTACCATGTGGTTCAGCCACCTATTTATCTAGCAGCATATCTGCATTGAATGTTCATCTGCCACCCGCATCTAGGGGTGTTGCATCCATTTTCACCATAATGGTGTATTCTTATTGGTGTATGGCATCTTTTATAATTTTGAGCGACCCTGTGTATAGAGTTCGATCACTTGCCACCCCTAAGTTGGCTAAGAGGTCGGCCACTTTGTTGCCATTTCTCTTGATGTGTTTGAAGGTGATTGCTCTATTGGTTGCAAGCTAATGCTAATGAGTTGCAAATGAGCTACAAATCTCCAGCTACAGGATAGCTTGTTTACTGGAGTTCCCTGAATAAGGTAATTGGCCATATTGATGAGGATTTGAGAATCTCCTTCGATTATTAATGGAAAGTAGCCACCCTGCTGAGCGAGTTTGAGACCTTGCCACAATCCTTCCAGTTCAGCCGAGTTGTTTGTGTCCCATCCTGAAGTGCCTAGGAAAATTAGCAAAGGATTGCCATAGTGATCCCTGAAGATTCCTCCATGTCCAGCTTGACCTGGATTACCTTTTGAAGCGCCATCAAAGTTTAACTGGGTAAATCCTGGAGGCAGATGGCACCATTTGCTGGAAGAGTGGTGAGAATGGATGGATCTATTGAGGTGGTCTTGAGTCTGGATGAGCTTGAGGTTCCAATTTATCAATATAGCCCGTTCTTGCAGATTTGTTGGAAAGTCATCATCGCTCCAAGTTTGGAGTCCTAGAGTTTCCTGAAGGTTGCTGCACATATTGCTCCATATGATCTCTATGGGGGTGGTTTGATTCTTGAAGATACGTCGATTCTTTTCCTTCCAAATTGTCCAAAGGAGGAGGACTGGAACAATTCTCCATAAGGAGTTAAGCAGGGGACTTTTGTACGAGTTTTTAGCCTAGTGAAGAATGGTTTTGGTGATGTCTTCTTTAACTCTACCATCTTTCTGACATTTGAAAATTAATTTTTCCCAAATTTTGTTAGCCAAATGACAGGATTCCATGAGATGTAGTATAGTTTCCTACTGTAGCTTGCAGTTGGGGCATCTTGAGGGGCCATAAAAAAAAAATTTCCTTAAGTTGTGATCTGATAATCACCCTATGAGTGACCTCAGTTGAAGATTTATTAAACAAAAGGTATTACAGACTCATGTGTTGGTGTGTGTTCTGTGTTATTGAAACAACAGATCGATCAGATTGCCAATACATAGACATTTTAAATGGAAAGACAACAGACAGTAAGCAATACTAGACACAAACAATTTTTAATAAGGAGTTCACCCTATTCTCCAAGGCTACGTCTCCAGTCCAACTTTAGTGGTGGCCTGGTTTTATTGTGTCTTACAGCAAAGAATTTACAATGCAAGGACTCAATATGAGTTCTCCTGACAGCAGACTTTGCTTGGCAGGGTGGTTCTTGGATTCCCAAAGCCACTCAGAGTTCACAGACTCTTTTTCTTCCTACCAGCTCTGTGAACTTTGGTCTACAGTGGAAAGAGCCAACTGTGATGCTCAATCCAGGCAGATTCCTCTATGGGAAGGCTTGAATCTTCAAGCTCTCTGGTGCTTGATGCTGCCTATGGTCAGCTCAGCCCTCTGTCTCTTCTGCTCGGCTTTACTGCTCTCTATGTTCAGTCCTCCTCTCAAGGTTCACTTTTCACTGTCTCTCTTGGTCACTTGCATTCTTCTCCTAATTCTCCTCTCTTTTTAGATTGTCTATGTTCATGGATTTAACCAGTCGATCCTATGCATGTTCGGTTCCTCTCCGGCCTACGCCGATTCTCCTCCTGCAGCTGTGCTTGGAATTCCTTGTTCGACGTCAGCATGAATGCTCAAGGAGTGCCACGTGTCTCCATCTAACTGGTGCCATCATGCTTCGTCGACTCATTCCTCTGGTTATGTCGCGAATATGCTCTTTCTCCACCATGGCGGTCAACGGATTCCAAATCGCTTTTAAATCGCAGCTTATTTCCCTATCAATTCCACTTCTTTCCATTGGGCGCAATCTCAACCGTCCGATCTGGGCTCCTCTAGATCCAATGTCATATGCACATCGAGCGTGATTGACCTGCTCGACCGTGAACACGTGATCGTGGCGGTTTTTCTCTCACCTCCGTTGCCATGCGTCGATCATCGATTGCGACTGCTCCGCTTTCTCCAAAGACTCTTACCATTCAAGGGTGTCCCGATCAAACCGCCAGTTTCCAAGCCATGGGTCCCACCGTCGTACATTGGCGTGTTTTACCCTTTTCCACCCGTGGTCCTCTAGCTCCCAATGTGACCGATTGCTTAAGGCTCCCCCATTTCGGCCCTATTCGCTTAGCGATGTGTGATTAGTGCTAATCGTGCATCAAAATCGCCTCCTTTTCCCGATCTGGGGCTCCCAGGGGCTATTTTGGCCTCCTGCGCAGTCTCCATGGGCCTCGATCAGCGCGCTTTGACTGAGGTCCTCGTCATTTCACGCCGGCTGCCATGGCCACTGGTTCAAGGGTTTTTTTATGCTGTTTTGGATTTCATTAAAGATTTGTTCAACTCGATAAAGTCAAAGTTCTTGATAGTATTTTGTGGATCCAATTTGGATCAAGTTGTCCCAGGTAAGAATTCTTTTATGACATAGCAGCTGTAGAAATGTGGAGATCTTGGGCCAGATTTTAGGAGACCACGCTTTGTCCCAGAGCGGGTCCTTGTTGGTCTGAGTATTAATCATCAGGTTTTATGCCTCTTATGTGATGAAGGTTCCATGTGGTTTGTAGCCCCAATGCAGGATAGGAGAATCTGATTCTCCTATTTGTTAACTCTATGTCCAACTCCTTAAACAACATCTCTATACCATGCCTGATGATGTGTTCTGCTTTGTGCCATTGTCTATATCTCTGATCAAGGGGGGGAATCCAGTATTGGTTAACCATTTTCCAACGATGGTCTTCCTCATCCTTTGTTTTTGGAAGTGAGATTAACTTGTTGAGTCTGGGTCTTTGCTGCCATGAATCCATCCAAAAGTGGGCATTGTTGTCGTCTCTTATTTCCCAAAATTTATGCTAATGGATCATATGTCTGTGCAATCTAGCTGCATTCCAAATTAGGGAGCCCTTACCCATATCTGTGAGCATGATCAAGTCTTCATTCGATCTATTGTTGGCGTACTTGGCTTTCCATAGGATCGTCCAGGGCATGTTCGGAGCTGAAAGCCACTTCCACCATATTCTTGCTCCCATGATTGCATTACTATGTTGAGGGTCCCTAAGACTAATTCCCTCAAGGTTTTTTGGGAGGAAAACTGTCACCCATTTGACTTGTTAGTGCCTAGATTTACCTCAGGCTGAAAAGGTAAGCTTCTAGGACCAACATCAAACCACGCTCAGCCAAGAGAGGGCTCTCTCTGGGTCAATCTCAGCAAAAGATAATCGATGGGGCTTGAGATGACTGAACTAAAAAACTAATTTTAGGCTAGGTATGAAGTGCAAGGATTTGATTTGATTTTTTTTGTGGTTTTTGTTGGAATCAAGAGAAAGGCAAATTAGGGTCCGGGGATGAAGGCCAGTTTTGCAGAGTTTTGATTGGGGCAAGAAAGGCAATCATTTTGATGCTTTGATTTGCAAAGATGGAGGGTTCAGACTGGTGAGAAGTTGAAGAGGGCAAGAGGGTATCACGAATTCTCTTCAAACTGAAGAAAACATTGAGAATTAAACAAAACTAACAGGTAGAGCACAGCAAGCTAATGAATTCTACCTTTGCCACCCATTTGTTTAATTTCAGAAGCAAAAGAGAAAGGAAATGGTACACATAAATATCAGTGAACTTAAAAATTACATAGAGAATAACACCATCAAAACACAGAGCCACAAGGATCCAAAAAAGTGCTGCAAACCCTCGTCTTTCCTTTGCCAAAAATGCATAAATCAAATGTACAATGGAGTGCCAAGCAATCCCAAGTGTCCAACCATGCTAATGACTGAAAAAGAACATAATATAGACAAACATAGCTCCTCCTTGCCTCTAGTGGTCGAGCTCACATGTTTAGGAGCTAATCCAACTGATCCTAAACTGAGAACTGGAATCTAGGCAACATAACAACATGCCTCTAGAAACAAGGAAACCGATTCATTCAATTTGAAACAACCTCTAAACTGATGAAGATACCTATACAAGTAAAAATCCAACATATTTACATCCTAATCCATCAATTTTTATCAGATTACATCATATATTTTCCATTAGGAAAGTAAAAAAGTCAAACTAGGCAAAACTGGACGAAAAAAAGAGCAAAACTGGGTCAAACTGGTAATTTTTCCTCTATGCGCCGCGCCTGATTCTTTATGCGTAGCGCAACTTTGGAGCTGATTTTGAGGCCCTTCCCAAAGTCCGAATTGAGCTCATGATAGCTCGTTGGGAAGCCCTGCCTGTCTAACTTCCATCCCAAGTGAAATTTCTGGATTTGGTTCCCATTTGCACCTCAAAATATCCAATCTCGCAAGACTACTTCCTGTGTGTCAAAATAGGGGCAGTGAGGTCATTTTTTGAGTATTTTTTGACCTTTTGAGGGCTCAAAACCTACCCACATTTCTTGTCCATAGATAGGTAAGCATAAATTCTCATGAAAAATATAGAAATGTAAAGCTTTTTGGATTTGGAGCTCCCTAGAAAACGCGAGCGCAACGTTGCGCAGAGCATAGAGCAGAAAACCCTGTGTTAAAAATTTCTATGCGTAGCACCTTTTTACAAACCCATTTTGAGGGCCTTCCTAGTGTCCAAATTGGGAACCGAATTGCTCATTGGAACGGTCTTTCAGTCTACTTTACAACCCAACTCGAATTTTTCAATTTCGAGTTCATTTTCCCTATCAAAAAGTAACTCTCCCAAGACTGGTCAAAATGTGCCAAATGAGGTTGTCTCAAGGAAGAGTGCTGTTGCAGTCAACTTTTGAAGGTGTTCCTCAACTCCAAATTGAGCTAATGATAGATAAATGGAAATATCCTTGTGTCTAGTTATCATTTGATTCATCAAGAAAGTCATTTTTCCAACCAATCTAGGAGAAAACTTGATTTTCCCAAGGTCACTTCAGAGGTGCATCAATTCTCCCAAGGCAACTGTACTTTTGACATTTCTTTAAAACCATGAAACCTATGTAAAAAGTGAAGGAGGTTTTTCTTGCTTGACCTATGTTTCCCAAATTCATCTTTCTCTGCTCAGAAACATCATGGGAATAAAACCTATCCCGATGTGTGGAACAGGGGATTTGTCGAAATGAAGCGAAATGAAGGGGATAAGGGGCTTCTAAATTCTTGAGAAAATTTTTGGAAGTAGGTAGGGATGTTAGAAAGTATAGGAAAGTGGAATTTCAAATATTGAGTGAGGGGAAGGCATCCAAAAGGGCAAAACACAGGCCTAGCCTAGAAAATTGTCAAGTTGTAGCAAGAAACTAGGGTTTGTGCGAAAATGAGGAATTTGGGGGATCTCAGTGATGGGAAGTGTTTAATAAGGTACATTAAGGATATTGGAAGGTGTATGAACATCAGGATACAAGTTTTTCTGATGATTTGACCATCCAAGAGAAAGTAGCTTGAAAACTCTAGGAGAGGGAAATGAACCTTGCCTAGGCGCAACTGAAGCATGAACAATGTATGACCCATTGGAAACTGACATGATGATGCCAATCCTCTGAATGATGGTACACTCAGCTGAATGGTGATATGAAGCTCTTGGGACAACAATTAGGGTTTGGGGATTTATGGTTAGGATTTGGGAAAAATGGAAACTTGTGATAGGGAATTAGTGGATTTAGGGGGTAGGGGAACTTAGGGAATAAGGGAATCAATGGGAATGGGGTAAGGGAATAAACTTGGTGGCAAAACAGTGAATCAAAACCCTAGGCATCAACTTTGTTTGAGGAATTTCAAATGGTAGGGTTTGATCTCTTTAAACACTCACCATGAAACACACACCATCAAACAATCATCAAACTTTGACAAAGAGCGATGACAAAGGGTCAACCTACTTGGAATAGTGCGAATCCATGCATTTTTGGGTGATTTGGAGGGAGTTCTGGAAGTTTTCGGGCTATCTGGCTGTGTGTGCCATGCATCCAACCCAATGCACCGTGCCCAGTGTATGCACCGCGCCTGTGCAAAAATACACTGAGTCCTGAGGCCCAGTGCGCCGCGCCTGGTGAGTGCGCCATGCCTCCTGCCCAGTGCGCCGCGCCGGAAATTTACAGCAGTTTTTTACCTGAGCTTCACCCTCATTCACCCAAATCATTTAGCTTTGGTTCTCTTTGCTCTCTTCCGTGTAAATGAACTATTGAAGCACAAGAATATCTCCTTTGGCATGGACTTTGATTCTTCATTTGGCAAACCCACTTTTGTAATGTTGCATACTTTGGCACTTTCACATAACTCTGTGCCATGCGGAAAGAGTTAATCTTGCGGACAAAACCAACCTCCCTAGAAGCTTAAGGCTTTCTAGTGACAAACAAGACAATTAAGAGCAATCCTTCTCTAAATATGCATTTACCATACAAGAAATCAAGTGTTTAGATCCTACCTGTAGTCTAATGTTGTTGTAGTAGTCCAGCCTCGTTGATCCGGATGAGCTCCTCCTTCTCTCCGAAACCTGCATTCACTAACAGTCAAACGATTAAATAGCACCTGAATATCTCATAAAATAAAACATATTCAACATACAAACCAAGGAGTATATGAAACAACTCAT
>APFE031608546.1:26838-58020 GCA_000404065.3 Pinus taeda
TTCACTAACAATCAAACGAATAAATAGCACCTGAATATCTCATAAAATAAAACATATTCAACATATAGACCAAGGAGTATATGAAACAACTCATTAATAACAAATTGTTGAGAAGAATGGACTTATTTGTATTAATAGGAAGCAAAAGAAACCATTACAACCTGAGCCTTGGTGTTGTGCAAGTTCCTCCCAGGGTCCAGCAAGAGTTTTCCTTTACTTTGATAAGCTCACCCACTTCCAAATGAAACAAGAAAGGATGGGAATTTCTCCTCACAAGCTTCTACAAGGAAGTCCTAATTCCAGCAGCGTCTACCCTTTGGAATGTTCAGCTTTCAACCTCCCCTCCTCTAGCCTAATGCCTGTATTTATAATGCTCTAGAGGAAGTTAATCAGGTCCAACATCAATGGGATAAGCCCCTCTTTGGATGGGTTAGCTCCCCTCTTGATGGGATAAGTTTCTCTTTCATAGGGATACATGAAACATCTGGAGGCGCTCAATACACGTCAAACAAGCTTCTAGAATGCTCTAGAAATGACCACAAGTAACTTTTTTAAGATGAAACTCGCGCCTTTTGAACTTTACAGGAGTACGCACCCACCCCTTTACATACATACAAGTACGCAGGTTTTGTGAACTTGGGTTGCGTACACGCGGGTAAGGCTGAGAGAAATTGCGTACCTAGAGATAAATAGATTTCTAAAGACTTTCTCTCTTTCTTGAAGTTTGACATGGAGAGCAGAGGTATGGGACTTGCCAAGGAGGATAGTATGACAGTTGATGGAGCCATACTAACTGCAAATAGTCATGGTGACAAATTTTAGTGTAACAGATTGCCCCCTAAAGTGCGAAGTCTGTAATAGATTAGGGTTTTATATCATCTAGGAAGGGTGAAGTACTTTATCATTTCAAGGATTATCTTGTGGAGAGCCCAGTCATAACCTGCAATTTTCAACACAAAATACATGTATAAGATTATATCATCGCTGAGGTAGGCATTCCCACACTCAGATCAAAAAATTTTAACTAACAGACTAACTACTACTCTGATACAGGTTTGATTTCGTAGTACATCATAATCATAGACTCATGTAGACACAGTATGGACGCAACCATCTGTTTATAATTGGTCTACTATATAATGAATACAAAACTCCTCGCAGCCTGGATTGTGGAAACTAGATCCAGGGTCTTCATTTCTACTTCCCGAAATGGTACGATTCTAGCCATGCGAATAAATGATTCGATGTCGAACATGGTAGAAACCACTTGATTACCAGTCAATGATGTAAACTGTTAACAAGTGTGAGAGAGACCACCAGTGATGTCAATGGTTCTCAAAGTACCTAGTACAATCCATGAGATGTGAATGAATGAGTCGATGTCGAACATTTCACGGAGTCCTTCGATCGAAAGTCAATGATGTAAACTAACGTCAAAGGTGAGAAACCTGCCATTGATGCATGCAAACTTCAAGGTACTGATAATTTCTAAGTCAACTCTCTGGATAATGTGTTGATGTCAATAGAAAGCGACCCATCGCAGGCAAGCCCACAACACGAAATCATAGTTCAAGTTGAAGAAATGTTGCTGTAAGGACTGACTCGGGGATGGTTAAAATGGATGATAGGTATTTTGCAGTTGAATGTTTTGTTTGCAGACCTCTTGAACACATAATGACACAACAGATGGCTTGGTGACGAATGACTCAAAGTTAATACCCGGAACCCAACTGAAGAATTTCAATGTGGTTTGATCAACTATGAGGCAAAGGATTTCCCAACCCAGGTGAATGAAAAGGTGTCGTGTTCAAGAGTGGTAATAAGGTTTTTTCTGAGACAAAAGGATAACAAATAGGCTCATTCTTCTCTCTTTTCCCCCACCATTTCTGGCAAGTACCTCTTTATTTTTTACAAGCTTGCGGAGGATAACATATGCTTGATTATAAGCTCATCCTTCGGATGAGTCCAACTTAGTTTTGATTCAAACCCTAAGAAGGAGTGGTCCGTTCCTGTTTGTAATTGAACAGGTCCTTTACTGTGAGATTTTAACGAGTCCAGTATAGGAGAAACTCGGCGTTTTTAAATTTTAGAGAGTCTAAAAAACTTAAGAAGACTCCAGATTGGACTTTTTCATAAATTTGTGTCTCCCAAGCCTGAAAAGGTATAAAATAATACCTGGGAGAATCGCTTGATCTTGCGACCAAGGAGTACTTTCATGATTAGTGTCTTTGACCTGAAAAGTAAAAAGCGATCAAGGACACATCATTTTATTTCCAGTATCAAATTTGAAACGACAAAAACCAGACAATCTTTTCCTGTTTTTACAGTCAGAAAAGGGCTATAAGGGGACCGTCTTTTAATTTTGTTTTAACGAGTGTAAAAGAAACGCTCGACAATCTTTTCATATTTTAGGAGTCAGAAAAGGGCTTAAAAGATGACTCTGATGTTTTGGTTCGTGAAAAATGACAATTTTCCCTGAAAATCCTTTTGTCCTGCACAAAATAACACATTACTCATACCTGTTTAAGATAGGCAAAAATACATTGAAAAATATCCTTCCATGGCGAAAAAAAAACAAATTGAGCAT
The DNA here is from genome assembly GCA_000404065.3 of Pinus taeda. Classification (NCBI taxonomy): domain Eukaryota; kingdom Viridiplantae; phylum Streptophyta; class Pinopsida; order Pinales; family Pinaceae; genus Pinus; species Pinus taeda. The sequence goes on from APFE031608546.1 coordinate 29,426, forward strand.
TTATTTATCCAAAAAACCTATAAAAAGACTTTTTACCATGTCATTTTTACCATTTTACTGTTGAGGGAGAGAAAAGGGCTTTTGGCAAGAAACTTCCCGTAGACTTCGCGGAGAATCTAACCGTCGGAATCGAGCACCGTCTCTTTCAGGTATTTCACAACATCCTCCTCTTTGTTTTCTTCCGATTAGAATTTCATTTTAAGCCCTAGTTTGATTTTTTGGGGGCTTTGGGGTTTTAGGATTCACTTTCCGAGGTACGCAGGTACCCCATGGGTTGTTGGCATTATGGCACAGGTTTGGAGCTATGGCACAGGTGTTGTCCTTGATGGCAACCTTCTTTGGTAACAGATTTCAGTTCAGGCACTCAGAAAGTAGAAAAAGACATATACGCAGGTTCATCTAGACGAAGGTGCGTATACACGCGGGTTATTCATTACAAAAGCGCGTATATGTTGGTGATCATTCTTTTGGTCCATGGCAGTTAGATATTGGAACTTGAACCTATGTTTTGGACCATGGCGTCTCGTCAATTGTGTCGATCCCTAGTTTTGGGTTCATGGTATTGAAATGTTATGGTTTTGGACCATGGTATTGGGGAAGGCCTAGGACTATAAAAGAGGAAGGAGATCTTGTGACAAATCACCATCTGGATTATTATTGAAGATCTGAAAAAGGGCTAGAGCTGGTATATTGGATGGTGACGCAGATCTGGATCTGAAGGAAGGAGGAACCTTAACACAAAAGGAAGGATAAGGTCTATTCATGGGTCATAATATTTAAGCCTAAATGATAGTATCTCTGTATGATTTTGATCTGCTTGATGTGGCGCTTATCTGATTTATAAGTCTGATAATCTGGGTTAATTAGTGATTGAATATCTGGAAGAGTGTGTTGTCCTTTATAGATTTGTAGGCAGGTTCAGTGAAGCGAAGGTGCATATACACGCCATTCAGGGGAAGTAAAGGCGCGTATACACAGGTTGTTCCATACGCAGATGTGTATGCACGCAAGTTGCAGACGGTTGAAATTGCGTATATGCCTTAAGTTGTGATCTAGCTGTTTCTGCTTATTGCTGCTGTGTTTTGGGTTCTGTTTCTGCTGTGTGGTTTCTGGTACAGTGTTCTGTGTACAACTGTCAGAGAAGTATCTACTTGTTCCAGATCTAGGTGGTGAGAAGGAGATTGGTTAATTCTTGATGATTGTTTGATGTTCATGGATCCAGTTTGAAAATTGATGAAAGTGGTCCCTGGAAGAAAGAGAAGGTTGTAGCCTTCTGTAGGCCAGCACCTACGTACTAGTATCTTGGCTAGTGCAAAAGCTAAAGGGGGTTGTTGCTCCCTTCCAGGAGAAACTGGAGAACGAGAGAGAGTTGTAGCTCTCTGCAGGTTGCAGCCTGCATACTGGTAAAAAGACTGCACCAGTACATTGTAAAAGAAGTTTTCTAATTTAAAAGGAAGATAGAGACGAATTGCAGCAGGTGGTTTTCACCCACATTGGGTTTCCACCTTATATCTTGTGTTCTTGTGTCTGATTGTCTTTCTGCTATGTTTTACTGTCTCTGGATACTGTTCTTGGATTCTGCATCACTGACTAACAATCATCATCAGAAAGATTAAGTAAAGTAAAAGCATGTTCTGTAAACGCGGGTTTCCTTCTGCATAATTGCGTACATACGCAACTTTATTAAATTGAAGTAGCATATATCAGTTGTTTTGAAAAAGAATAATTATCCTGATAATATTGATTCACCCCCCCCTCTCAGTATTATTTTCAACACCTTTACCCTTCACACTTCTCTCAAACTTTGTTTCCGCATTCATTTTGTTTAGGCAATTAAGGACACCGTGGGCATCCACCTTGGTGAAAGATATACCTCTACGAGGTCCGCTTGGCTAGGATGCTTCCCCAACCTTCATTCACTCCCTCCTACCTTTAGATATCTTCTCCTGCTCTTAAGACAGCATCTCCACCTCAAAAGGCTTTCAAAACACCTCTTGTAGTAATACAGAGCCTCCTGTAGCAATACAAGACCTCCTGTAGTAGGCTTGTAGCACCATTTTCTTCCACCTGTTTTTCTCCCCACTTCAACCTTAGCTTGGTTAAGATGAATAATGACCCCCAACTTTTGATTTGATGATCTAGATAATCTCTTAGACCACTCCAACCTCCTATTTTCCTCACTGCAAAACATAGTAGAATCAGTGTTTTTAATTCACAAGCATGTTACAAGTTAGATTTCTGATTTTCAAGCAAATGTAAAGTGGTTCAATGATACATGCAAGTAGGTTATTGATTTGATGAAATGTAAAAAATAGTGTAGCTTCACTTCTGCAAGTAGACTATCCCTTTTTCTCTCATGCAATGTTAATTAACATCTACAAGTTGAATGAATGGAATTTTCACTTTCATAGTTAAAAATCAATTTCATCAGGAGTTTTCACTATAGTTAACTTGGAGGAATAGTCTTTAAACACCTTGATATGATGTCATGACTGAGGGTGGCATGAGTAGAACCTAACCTATTGTGCATACAACATTGTCACTTCTAAGTTTGTACGAACCTTAGGTTGATATTTAAGTTGAGGAGCCCTTGGGAGTTGCAACACTCTTGGAGCAATATCAGGGATCACCACTTGGCACATGACCAAATCCTCAAGGAGCTCTTCTTGGGCTTGATGCAAAGTAAACATGCTCCCCAACTTGAAACTCCTTGATTGCTCTATGATGATCCACATAACTCTTTTTCATGTCTTGAGTTGTCTTTAATTTTTTTTTAATAACTTGCATCTCCTACTCCATCTCCGCCAACATATATCATCCAATCAACACCCTGTTCACTGGATCACCCTAGTTAATAGGAGTATTACAACTCTACCCAAAGAGAGCCTCAAATGGAATTCTCTTCAAGGATTCCTGATACCCCTTATTATAAGCAAACTCCACTAGTGGAAAGTACTCCTCCCGCTTCCTTTACCGATGTATGCCATACATCCTCAACATATCCTCAAGAATATTGTTAACCCTCTCTATGTTTCCATATATCTACAGATGATAAGCTATACTGAAGTCTAACTTTGTCCCCAAGCCTACAAACAAATCCTTCCAAAACTTGGAATTGAACTTGGCATCTCTGTATAATATAATCTTCTTGGGAACTCCATGCAACCTCACTATCTCCCTGATGAAGATATGAGCCAATTCACTAGCTAAATTAGTAGACTTCACAACCATGAAGTGAGATATCTTGCTCAACTTGTCAACCATAACCATGATGGATTCATGCTACCTCGATGACCTAGGCAACCCTATAATGAAGTCCATGGAAATGAACTCCCATTTCCATTTTGGAATTGGAATAGGTTTCAATAGACCAGTTGAACACTTGCATTCAGATTTCACCTACTGATAGTCCAAGCACTTACCAACAAACTCAAATACCTCTTTCTTCAAATTTGGCCAATAATATAACTTCTTAATAGTTTTCAACGTCTTGTGGTATTCTAGGTCGCTTGAATATGACTTGACATGAAACTCTCTCAAAATAATATCTTTCAATTCACTGTTATCTAGCACATATATCATGCTCCTAAATCTAACCAAGCCATCTATTGTGAGGTGATACTCCTCATCCTTATTGCCCTCACCTTGTTGTTGCAATTTCTGCTTCAATTGCTGGTACTTTTCATCATGCTTCCATGCATGTAAGATCTTCTCTTGTAAATCTATCCTGTAAGAGCTCACAACTACAATATGATTCCCCTCTAATCTCCTACTGATAGCATCCACAACTCGGTTCTTCTTTCCATTGATGTACCTGATCTCAAAATCAAACTCACTGAGAGTAGCCAACCATCTAGATTTTTTGGCATTCAGATTGGGTTGGTCAAAAAAGTACCTATGTCCATTATGTTCACTCATCAAGACAAACCTCCTGCCAAGAACATAATTGCTTCACATCTTCAATGCATGAATGATGGCTGCCAACTCAAGATCATAATTTAAATAATTTTGTTCATGTTCATTCAACTTCCTTGATTCATAGAAAACCACTTTCCCTTCCCGCATTAGGAATCCACCACATCCTCCCTTACAAGCATCTATACAAACCACAAACTCCTTATCAAGGTCTATAATATTCAAAATTGGAGCATTTGTAAGAAAATGCTTCAACAATCAAAGCTAGTTGCAACTCAATAGTCCATTCAAGCTTCTTTCATTTTCTCTACCGAGATGTGATAGGATATCTAATATTGGAAATTTTCTTAATAAACCATCTGTAATAACTTACGAGTCCAATGAATGACCTGACTTCATCTATATTCCTTGGAGCTGACCATTCCATGATAGCTTCAATATTTTATATATCCACTGATATCCGTTCCTTGGAAATAACATGTCCCAAGTAATGGATCTGAGAGTGAAATAAATTGCACTTGCTAATATTAGCATACAACTTATGCACTCTCAACAATCTCAACATCACTGCCACGTGCTCTGCATGCTCGTCCTCATTCTTTGAATATACCAATATGTCATCAACAAAGACTATCACAAACTTATCTAGATAAGGGCACAACACACTACTCATCAAACACATGAAAATGGTTGGAGCATTGGTAAGACCAAAAGGAACCACTGCAAACTCATAGTGCCCATACCTTGTACAAAATTTAGTCTTGTAGATGTCTTCTTCTTTGATGCGCACTTGATGGTATCCTTATCTCAGATCAATCTTTGAAAATATTGTTGCTCCCTTCAGTTAATCAAACAAATCATCAATCCACAATAGTGGATACCTATTCTTGATAGTCACCTTGTTCAACTACTTGTAATCAATGCACAATCTAAGAGTACCATCTTTATTCTTTACAAAACAACATTGGTGCACCACAAGGAGACACACTTAGCCTTATGTATCCCTTATTAAGCATCTCCTTAAGCTGAAACTTCAATTCCACCAACTCTGGAGTGCTCATCCTATATGGTGCCTTAGATGATGGTGTTTCTCCTAGTACCAACTCAATAGAGAAATCCACCTCTTTATGAGGAGGCAAGCCTAGAATCTATGCAAGAAACACATCCTAAAACTGCTACAAGACAAGATACTTCATCATCCTCAACATCCTTCTCTTTTTTACCGGAAACATGAACTACAAATAATACACAACCTTTCTTGCACCTGCACTTAGCTTGCATAGTTGTAACTATTCTCATTGATGTAGGCTTCTTCTTTCCCTGCAAGAATCTCTTTTCCCCATCATCATCTAGGAAATCAATGGCCTTCTCATAATGATATAACTTGGTTCTATGAATAAAAAACCAATCCATGCCCACAATCATGCTATATGCACCCAAAGGAAGCACATTTAGGTGTGTTGTTGTAAGGATTCCATTAAGCTCAAATGCAAAAGATCTAGTGGTAGCATAAGATTTGCATCTTGAGTAGTTATATGTAAATACAACCTTTCTCCATGAGGATTTGGAGGAAGAAATACGCATGCAACATCCACAAGGGTATGAGGTAAAAGGGAAGAATAAATTAGTGTGCAAATTGAACTGAGAGTTTGTCTGGCTTAAAACAGGCTCCAAGGCAGTGTTATCTATAATTTGACAGGTTTATGTCTCAAAAAGGTTATATTAGATGTCAGTTTGACCATTGTATTTATCTTAAAAGGAAAAATGATGGAAACTATATTATATTGCTATTGTATGTAGTTGACATGCTTGTTGCAGGGTCTAACATGTAGGAAATAAATGGGCTCAAAGGAAAATTGGCAAATTCATTTGCAATGAAGGATCATTAGGGGAATTTTGACGTCTAAAATGGGCCTCCTAAGGAAATTATAAAGTAATAGTGAAAATAATAAAATAATATTATATTGCATCATCAAATTTTAGAGGGAAAAAAAAGAAAAAAAAACTATTTTTTCAACTCATATTTTCAACTTATCTCCTTATGGGTTTACTCAAATTGTGAGCGGAAACACCCGTTGGATGCAGAATTCAATTCCTCATCTAAGGAGTACCCATATTGCATAATTTTGATGGACCTTTCTACATCAAAAATGATTGCAATCACGCTTTTCATGTATTTCTCATTTTTTTTGTAGCAGGGACCATAGAAAGTATGCAACATGGGTACTCCTTGGACGAGGAATTAAATTTTTCATCCAACGAGTACTCTGCTTGAAATTTGAGTAAAACCTTAGGGAGATAAGTTTAAAATACGAGTTGAAAACTTAGTTTTATTATTTTTTAATATTTTCACTTTTTTCTCCAAAAGGAGTGAATCATCCCCCAGGGTTGACATCATCATCTTGAATCCTATTGGTTCTTATAAAGTTTATCTTGCTTGTACATTTTTCTTAGGAGGCTCATTTTAGACCTCAAAATTCCCCTAATGGTGGGTGCTACAATAAAAATCATTGGTATGAGAATAACTAGAGATAGGAAAAATCACAAATTAACATTGTCTCAGAGTGAGTACATAGAAAAGGCGTTGGAAAGATTTAATATGCAGAATACAAAACCCATTAGTACACCTTTGGCTAGCCATTTCAAACTAAGTGGACGTGTTCTAATACCTAGGAAGAGATGGATTATATGTGTGAAGTCCCATATGCATCAGAGTTTGGAAGCTTAATGTATGCAATGGTATGCACAAGGCCTAATATTGCACATGCAGTCGGAGTTGTAAGTGGGTTTATGAACAATCCAAGAAAAGAGAATTTTATGGCAATGAAGTGGATTCTTGGGTATTTGAGAGGTACCACAAATCAAGCATTATGTTTTGTAGTTCAAACATGATTCTACAAGGATATGTTGATGTAAATATGACAAGTGATAGAGATAATAGGAGGAGCACCACAGAGTATGTGTTTATTGTAGGTGGAACAACTATTAGTTGGGTTCCAAAATTGCAAAACATTGTTGCACTTTCAACAACGGAAGTAGGGTATATTCATGCTACAGAGGCTAGTAAAAAAATGACTTGGTTACAGAGGTTTATGGATGAATTGGGCAAGAAGTAGGAGATGGGTAGATTATACAGTGACAATGACAACCAGAGTGCCATTCATCTTGTAAAGTACTTAGCATTTTATTTCAAGACTAAACATATATAGCTCAAGTACCATTTCATGCAATCAGTGTTGGAAGATGGACGATTGAAGTTGGAAAGGATACAGCCATGTCATATCCTTGTTCCTAATGGGGTGGAAACACCACCTATATGATCGATGTTAGGGGGGTCCAGGGGGGCAACAATGATTTTATGAGGCCCCCCCGTGGGAGAATGTTGGGCGTGAAGCCTAATTATCTTCCTAATTGTTTTTTTTTTTTTTTTTTTTTTTTTTTTTTGCAGCCATGTCATATCCTTGTTCCTAATGGGGTGGAAACACCACCTATATGATCGATGTCAGGCGGGTCTAGGGGGCAACAATGATTTTATGAGCCCCCCCCGTGGTGTCCCCCACAAAGCTAAAAATAGATGAAAAAATGCCTTGTAAAAAATTTTAATTCCGTAGACAATCTCGGTCGTTCATTAGGCATATAATCTGAAGGTAGAAGTTATGTTAATTTAGGGTGTTTTTTTCCCTAGAAGAAAACCCTCGGTTTGTATGATGGAATTGTATTGTGGCTATGTATCATTATTCTAATCAAGAAAGAGAGAAAATTAAGTGAGAGCGAAGAGATAATTAGAACGGATCTATTGTAGGTCGTATCTCTGGATTTTGCTAGATAATATAAAATGAAGGACTAGTTGTTTGTCTGTGGACATAGCCCAAATTGGGTGAACCATGTATATCTGTATCTCTATTGTTTTAAGCATTTATGTGTTTGTGTTTCCACAATATCTTATGTGTTTCATTAGGCAGATAATCTGAAGGTAGAAGTTATGTTAATTTAGGATTTTTTTCCCTAGAAGAAAACCCTCGGTTTGTATGAGGGAATTGTATTGTGGCTATATATCATTATTCTGATCGAGAAAGAGAGGAAATTAAGTGAGATCGAAGAGAAAATTACAATGGATCTATTGTAGGTCGTATCTCTTCATTTTGCTAGATAATATAAAATGAAGGACTAGTTGTTTGTTTGTGGACATAACCCAAATTGAGTGAACCATGTATATCTATATCTCTGTTGTTTTATGAATTTATGTGTTTGTGTTTCCACAATATTTTATGTGTTTCATTGCTCTGCTAATTAATTTATAACACACCCTGTAACACACACCCCACATTTACTCACTTTTACAAGATCTCTAGGGTAAATATGAGTTGAGAGTTACTATGAATTACCCAAAAACCAAGTTCCAGTTATGGAAGTGGGGCCAAATGTCCTTAAACTTTATTTCAACCTCCCACGGACACCTAATCACCCAGATGTTAGACAACACCCACTGGTGATCCTTCCTTGAGCTAAAACTTTCTTTTTTCTTGAATTTACAACCCATTTACACGCATGCCAAGTTGTGCATGTGACCAAAAGGATCTAGCCACACACACAAGGTTCCTTCCATTCAGTTACAATTGAAATTCCCCAATTCTATGAATGCGGCCAAAAGCCATGTTCTATATTTTTAGGCTAGTCTTCAGGCCACTGTCTAGATCCACCCAAAACTTTCCAGAACTTTTCCATCCAACTACAGGAACCTCCAAAATAAATTTCTAGGCTATGATCATACTCAAACTTACAAAACACCCAATAGTCATTTATCCAAACACTTTATAGGCAAAGTACCTGTAGCTCATAAATACATATTTGTTCACTGATTCAATAAGTTCATTAGAGAATCATCAAGAAGGCTTGCTTCCCTCTATTACTAGCTCAAAAAACACACATTATATTAAGAATTCATATAAGATAACCAAGGGCCCATCAAACCATGGAATGGATCCATAACAAGAGCACATCATATAATGATAAATTTACCATGCATGTAACCAACATTTAATCAGAATTAAACAATGACTAACTAGTCATAAAATCAAAACACATAATAACATATGCAAATTCCAACCAAGTCAGGGACTTCCACATACTACTTGACCATAGATTGGGCTAAACCAAATCGTTCTTTCAGCCAATCACCCTCGTGCCATATTCCAAGCATGAATGTAGCATCTCATGGGATAAACCAAATACAACCAAACAAGGACTCTAGAGGTTAAGACGCCTCCACCCTCAAGCCATAATGATCTCACCTAAACCAGTCTAGAGATCACCAGACCAAAACAAGCTTAGATGCCTCAACATTTCTTCACCATACCCAGATGAATTTTCCTGTCTCTACCCACCTATCAAGGGATTCCTGGAGAAAACCATCTCCACCCCCAACCTTTGGGATGTTTTTTAGACCACCTCACCTAGATCCAATATATTATGGAAATATGAAGCTCAACCAAGAATGATCCCAACAAACCATGGTTATCCAGGAAATGGAAATTTAAATTTGAACACACTATCAACCTAGGAAATCCCATGCCAATTACAACAAAATAATCATGTAAACCAAATGTGTGTGTCATGCATTCAAATCCCAACAAGGAAATCACACATACAACCTATTACCTATAAAACCCTCCTGTTGTATCTACTCTTCTAATCTTCTTCTTGTGCTCTCTAACTTTCCTTTGCTTGTCCTTTGCTTTCATGCTTGCTTGTGACCAAGTTCTTTCTCTTTTCTTCTCCTCCCAGGTGCCAAGTGTGAGCAAGAGTAACTAAGAGTGACTTAGAGAGTCAGATAATGTTCTCCCTCTCCTTCTATTTTCTTTTCCCTTTCTTTTCCTTAAGTTTCCTTCTCTTTTCCATGCATGCATATTCTTGTCTCTTCATCTTCCTATTCTCCTATTTTCCTTTATTTCTTATATTAAATTTCCATTTATTGCTCTTTTCCTTTTCCAATGCCAATGACAATTTCTATAGCCATTAATTAACCATAAGTGGTGCCTACTTTAATTTTTTTCCCCTAAATTCATCTTCGAATATGTGTCCCATGACCTTGGTCTTATTTTTCATTTATAATGTCCTTCCGTTTACATGGAAAATCAACCTGGGGTTGTTACAATAATACTAGGAGACTCTCTCCTCACCATACAACAAGTATATAGAGGCTCACTACCCAAGGAAAACCTTCTTAGAAATAGAAGTACTCTAGATCATTTTCATCTCAAGTCCTTTTTTCATATCCTAGTATCTCAAAACATTGAAGCGAACAAGCAAAACAATCTCATGTTCCTTTTAAAAATGGGACATACTTGTACAAATTTGTGTCTAGATGATGCAATATCTCATGAGTAAACCCCCTTCTCCTTTATCCATTTTGAAGTTCATTTGAACCCCCATGGTATCGCTTATGATAAATCAAAATAACTTTTTCAAATCCCCTTATATTATTCTCCCCCTCGCAAGCATGGCTTATAACTATAGTCATCATGGGTTTGGTGGTTTGCATATTTTTTGGGGTGGCATGGCTGGTTGGGAGCATGCGAATATTGAATGGAATTTTTTCCTACTACCTTCACATGCCATGATAATATCTTCTAAACGACACTATCTGCATTGATTACATTTTGCAGCAAACACATTGATGGGCTTTAGGTAGTGGTATATTATGGAACTTAATGGAGATAAGGCATATGTTACATGTGGTTTACTCAACCCTACGTTTAAATATAGGGGTTATGTCTCCAAGATTAACTAGTTCTTGGTGTGGTCCCCTCTATATTGGGTAGTGGCTCTTGATTTTAATGGTGTCTTTTGCTATAAATTAGGATTTTTTCAAGTCAACTTATTTGTTCTCTACACAACTAGTGAAGGGTGGAGGTTACTTGGATTGGTGAGAAGTGTATGGAGTAGCTCCAGTTATCTTGGTGCATTGAGGGTCTTTATGTTAGCTTTGGAAGACATAATTCTCCCTAATCTTTCTTGTGATAATGCAATTAACTCAGTTGGTGAATTGTGTGCCTATTTGTGGGCTCTAGAGGACACAGTTATCCTCAATGTTTTTTGGGTGGGTGAATCAAGTAGCTCAACTAAATTTGGGGTGTCATAGGTCTATCTGTTGGATTGGGAAGCAAAAATCCTCCTTAGTGTTTCTCATGATAGGCCAAATGGCCTCTTTAGTACGTTGTGCGTCTTTATGTTAGCTTGGCAAGAAATTTTTTTCCCCAATCTCATTCTTGGAAGTGCATTTGGATTCACTGGTGCACCGATGACCTATTTATTAATTCCAAAAGATACAATTCTCTCAAAGTGTTGTCTTCTGTGAGAAGAGTAATTTTGTTTTTCCATTTCTAGATTACTCAAGGGATATCATCGGGGTGACTTGTCCTGGGAGTTATTTCCTTGGGTGATCGAAAGAGGAGCACACAAATGTTACAAGGACTAGGAAAATGTGCTAGTGAGCCAATAAGGAATGTGTCGGGGTGATGAGGACCTCGAGCTATCGAAAGAGGAACACATAAGAAAACCATCAAAGTGATGATGACCTTGGCTGACATGGAAACCATCCAATATGGAGAGCATCGAGAAACATTGAGTAGCCTATTGAAAGTGTGACTGATAAGGGACCACGAAGGAGTTTTTACTCCTCTCAGAAGAAAAGGTTGTATGTGCTTTAAAAATAACAAGGGAAAACCATCGACAAAGGTTGGGATCGCTTGTTAATGTAAAGTGTTTCTATTCCCTAGAGTCTATATCCTAGAAGGAAAAATTTTTGTGCCCTCTTAGATAGGTCGGGGTGATGTAAGGTTGGTGTGACATGTTTCGACAGATTAAGAAATTACACACTTAAGAAAGCAGGGGCCCAGGTCTTGTGATTCAGTCATATTTCATAGAGTGGGAGAAAAGTCTTAAATATTCAGGGATTATAGAGTAATGTCATGTGAGTTAATGTATGTTAATAAAGGCTTGAGCTCGGTGGTTTTTATAAATTGGTAAGCCCCTCCTCCTTTTGACTATATATATATATATATATATATATATATATATATATGGCTCCAATGGCTATTTTTAATTAAAAGGCTCAGTTGCAATGGTTCTAGTTTGGCTTTGGGCATTAAAGGGGACTTTTGGGCTTAGCTTGTTATATATAAAAATTAAAAGTTGAATGCCTACACCAGTTAGTACCATAGTAGGTATTGCATTTTCTCCAAGAACAATTAGCTGACCATGGCACACAAGATTGGACAAGATGTTAAACGAGGCCAGAGAGGACAAAGGCTTGTATCCAATGCTAAAGTGATATAGGCTATGTAGCAGATGGAAGAAAGAATGGAAGCCATGAAAATAAACATGCAAAGAGAATTTGAAGATGGAGATGTAAGCGAGGAAGAAGAAGAATATCTAGAGGAAGAAGTAGCTGAAGAGCCTGCAAAATTTAGAATATTGAAAAAAATTCTAGGATCTATCACAAAGGTAAAGCTAGATTTATATTTTTACACTGGTAGCATGAATACAAAGGAGCTCATAAACCAGATTACAGATATGGATAACTTCTTTGAGTATGAAGAGACGGATGGAGAGAAAAAATTTAAGTTTGTTGTCACCAAATTGAAGGGACAAGCAACTCTATGGTGGGATGGTGTACAAGGTAAAAGGAGAAGGAAAAAAAATCAAATTATTAAGAGCTAAGACAAAATGGTAGCAAATCTTAGAGGCAAGTTCTTGACAAAGGATTATTAGCTCAATTTATTCAGACAAACACAAAATCTCAGGATGAGATTGATGACTATGAGGGAGAAGATAAAAGAGTTCTATAAGGTGAATATCAGGGATGATTATATAAGGGATTTTATAGAGAAGACATCCATATATATTAATGGTCTCAGGTTGGATATCCAAGATGAAATTAGTGTGCTATCACCCAAGACAATAGAAGAAGAGAACAAGTTAGCTTTGAAGGTTGGGGAGAAGCTTGCAAGGAATCTTTTTGGAAAAGGAAAAAGTACCACTAGAGGAAGAGGATAACAGTCAAATAGAGGGATATCTACAACACAGAAGGAAGGAGCTAGTAACTCAAGTCCATAATGACAACAAGAGGAATACTTTTGAGGCAAAAGATATTTTTCTAGAGGACGAGGAAGAGGTATAGGAAAAGAGATTCATTGTTATAGATGTGGAAAGATTGGACATATGGTATATGAATGTAAAAAAAATAGAGATGTGGGCCAGAGAAGTGTTGTCGTTTCCATAGCAGAATAAGGGGAACCAAAGGTAGAGGAGATAGAAAATGTACCATAGATAGAAGATTCTTAATTGCTTAAGAAAGTGTTTTTGAAACCAAAGAAGGAAATCGTTAAACCAACTCAGATGAAGGCTTTATTCATGATTATTTACAAAGTCCAAGGGAAATGTTGCAAGGTGGTGATCAATAGTGGCAAAACGAACAAGTTAGTGTCTACAAAAGTGGCGAAGAAATTGAAATTGAAGAAGATGAAGCATCCAACACTTTATGAGGTGTCATGGCTTCAAAAAGGTCATCAATTGTTGGTGAAAGAACAATGTGAAGTTGAGTTGTAGATAAGTAGCTATACAAATAAAATCTTGTGTGATATCATGCCCATGGATGTGTGCCACATTCTATTAGGCAGACCATGGAATTTTGATAGAGGTGTTGTGCATGATGGGAAGAAGAATATTTACAAATTCCAGAAGGATGGCATCAACCATGTGTTTCCTTTGTAGGAAGAGGGGACATTAGAGATCAATGATCCCAAGGCATTGTTGTTGAGCGGGAAATAGTTTTTGAAACATATGGAGGATAATGAGGTGAGTTTTTCTTTAGTGTGTAAACCTAACATAATTCTTCTTTCCACTACTGTGATTGATTTTCCTTTTAAAATTCAAGATATGTTTAATGGGTATAGTGATATCGTAGTGGATGAATTTCCTAATGATTTTCCACCTGTAAGAAGTATAAATCACCATGTTGACTTGACATTGAGAGAAAGTATACCAAATAAAGTTACATACAGAATGACCCCTGAGGAGAATGAAGAAATCAGAAAGAAAGTGCAAGAGATGTTAGATAAAGGCCTGATAAGAGATAACCTTAGTCCATGTGCAGCACCTATAGTTTTGACCCCTAAGAAAAATGGAGGTTTCTCATGTGTATAGACTCTAGAGCATTGACCAAGATCACAATTAGAAACATATTTACTTTAGCTTGCATAGGTGATTTGTTGGATTGTTTGAGTGGTGCTAGTTATTTCTCTAAGATTGATCTAAAGAGTGGGTATCATTAGATCAAAATTATAGAGTGGGATGAGTGGAAGAACCCTTTCAAAGCAATGATGGGTTGTATGAATTAATGGTCATGCCATTTGGGTTGTCTAATGCACCCAATACCTTTATGAGATTGATTAACGAGGTGTTAAAGGAGTTCTTAGGGAAGTTTTTAATTGTGTATTTAGATGACATTTGGTTTACATCCGGTCCAAACACTACAACAAAACCCTATGATTAACATCCCTTTTTGCTTCCTTTTTTGCATCTAGAGCCCATTTTTGGTTCTATTTGTGTCCATTTATCAAATATGGTGCAAAAATTGATGCAAAGTTTGCACCAAGTTTTGCACCAAGTCTTACATCAAGTTTAGCACCAGGTATTGTAATAGGTTTTGCACTAGATTTTACACCAAGTTTTACACAAGGTTTTATGCCATGTTTTGTGCCATCCTTTGCACCATGTTTTGCATAAAGTTTGGCACCTAATTTTGTTTCACCAACTTTAGGCATCCTCTAATGCATCCACTCTTTTCGCCTACACTTGCATCAACTTTTGCATCATCTCTTGCATCCTCTTTTGCATCATCTTTTAAATCGTTTTTTGCATCCATTTTTGCATTTTTTTGCATCCCCTTTGTGCCAAGTTTTGCATCGAGGTTTGTGTCTAGTTTTGCATCTAATTTTGCATCTACTTTTGTTGCATTGACTTTTACATCTTATTTTGCATGCATACTTACATCCTCTTTTTCATCTGTTATTGTGTCCACTATTGCATCCATTTTTCTTGTGCCATAATTTGCATCTAGTTTGACACCTCCCTTTGCACCCTTTTTTGTTTCTAAATTCACATCCATGATTGCATCCTCATATACATCTAGGTTTACATCAACTTTTACATCTATTTTTGCATCCCTTTTTATATCCACTTTTGCGTCAATATTTGCATCAGGTTTTGTGTCTCATATTGCATCTACTTTTGCATCGAATTTTGTTGCACCAACTTTTGCATCCTAGTTTACATCCATTGTTGCACCCATGTTTACACCCACTTTTACATCCCTTTTTGCATCTTATTTTGCATCTTCATTTGATTCTTTTTTTGCATCTATCATTACATCCACTTTTGTTTTGACACAATTGGTGCCATGTTTTGTACTTACTGTTGTACCCACGTTTGATTCCAATTTTGTATCCATCTTCACATCCCCTTTTGCATAAAATATTGCAACTATTTTTGCATCCACTTTTGTGTTGGGTTTTGCATCTCATTTTGTATCTTCTTTTGCATGTACTTCCATTGCATCCATATTTTGCATCCAATTTTGTTTCTCCTATTGCACATGTGTTTGCATCTACTTTTACATCCCTTATAACATCTTGTCTTGCATCTAAGTTTGTATCTTTCTTGTGTCTATTATTACATCCACTTCTGTGTGCCATGATTTGTGCCATATCTTATGCCTATCGTTGAAACCCACATTTTCTTCCACTATTGCATCCACATTTGCATCCTCTTTTGTGTCCAAGTTTGCATCAAATATTGTTTATGTTTTTGCTTCCCATTTTGAATCTACTTTTACATCCACTTTTGATTTGTCCAAATTTGCAACTAATTTTTTGTCCACTATGGCACCCATGTTTGGCCCATGTTTACATCCCTTTTTTCATCCAAGTTTTCCTACTTTTTGCATTCAAGTTTGTGTTGTTTTTTTTACATTCATTGTTGTATCCACATTTGTTTCACCACAATTCATGCTAAATTTTATGCCTACTATTTTTCCCATGTTTTATTCCACTTTTTCATCCATGTTTGAATCCTATTTTGTGTTCAGGTTTGCATCAACTATTACATCTACTTTTTCATCCACTTGTGTCAATTTTCTATCTTTTTTTGCATCTACTTGTGTTGTGTCCACTATTTATCCAATTTTTTGTGTATTTTTACCCCCATTTTTTTGTTCACTTTTTCATCCCTTTTCCAACACACATAATATTTTTTGCATTGATGATATTTCTTATGATATTGAAAATTATGAACAATTGATGACAATTTCAATAATTATGATGATGATGATAATGAAGATGATGACGATAACATGAATTGCGATTGTTATGATAATGAAAATGATGATAAAGACAATGGGGGTTATAATGAAAATGATGATGACGATGCTAATGACCTTGGCCATTCTTCCCAATTTTTAAATGTTGTCATGGTCATAATCATAATAATTATCTTTGGTGTCATCTTCCTAATCATTATTATCATTATTTTCATCTTGGTCATCATCAACAACAATAATGACATGAATGATGATTATGATGTTCATGATGAAGATGACAACAATTATGATAAAAATTATATTAGTTATGATAATTGGGATGATGACAATTATAATGATGATGATAATGGTAGTGATGATGATGATCATGAATAATCTCTAAAAAATAAATTTGTTATTTCTCTTGCATATTTCATGTGTCCTAACAACCCTTTTCGAGCACTTGAAACATTTTTTGGGTTGATGATATTTCTTATGATACCTATAATTATGAACAATTGACGACAATGTCCATTATGATGATGATGATGATGATGACATGAATGGTAATTATGAAAATAATGAAATGATGACGATAATGATGAGAATGATGGTGGTAATGATGGCGATAGTGAAGATGATGACCCTCCCTCTAAACTAGGGAGGTAGTATAATGAGACAAAAAAGTACTCTCAAGTTGAAATATTCATATAAGAAGGGATCTGGATTGATAAGAATCAATGATGATTTACATCATCATAGCGAACATTGTCAAAATAGCAAGGCCTTGACTAAAAAGTTTATCTCTCCATTAGATCAGAGCATAATGTTGGGAGGCATAAATTTGAACACCACTGCCTCTCTAGGCACTTACCCCACCAAGATGTTCACCAAGTATGTCCTGACATGATCATTTCCTAATCCACTATCATAATGTTTGACACCAGGAAATGTCAATCCTCATTACTATTCTTATCTTGGATTAATGTACTTGACTTATGGCGGTTAGTCCTAGTCAAAGTACAAATTCTCAAAGAATATTGGTCCCAGATGTTTATCCAATCCACGATTCTCCCTAATGGTGTATTTACTAGGCTTACAACTGTTAGTCCTGGCCATAGTACATGACACATGGACAATATGGTGTCTACCCTCACTCCCTCTCAACTAGAGATGAGACATCCACAAGCATAATATTTTCTCAAGAATACCCGTCATTTTCATAGAGAATAACATTATTAATTTGTTTTCATCGCATGATGCCTTTATGATTAAGAATTCATATATTTGTGGAAAAAAATTTCCCCTTTTGTCATTTGTGATGAAATAAAATAAAAAAGTGAAAGCTAAAATCATTAAAGATACACTATAATGATTTATCTACGTCTAAACTCTAAGGTTGAAGTGAAAATTCATGTAAATGTTATATCTATGAGTTGCGCCAAACTTATGAAAACCTTATTCCCTAAGTCCTATATATAAGAAAAAGAAAAAGAAAGAAAAATAAGGCCCAGTGAATGGTAACTCATGTATTCACTCCCTCTTTGGAAAATATATGAATATATACACTCCTAGTCACACTTGATCACATGTTTGTGATAGTTAAATCCTGAAATCCTCTTTTCCCCTTGCATTTTCACTTCATCATTTAAGCACCTAGTTGAGGATCTAGGGAATGTTTGCTACCTAAGGGTTTAATGTCTATCCTTGGTTTACTTATGTCACACTACTATCAATTTATGTAGTTAGTCACAAACTACATAAGTATATAGTTTGTCACCACACACACATGTCACCCTAGTGCTATCTCTTGATGGTTCTTTTGACGAGACTCTAGTTTTGTTACCTCAGTGTCTATCAAGTGACACACTCTCATTAAAACTAAAAACAAAAAACTAAGTATTATGTGGCATGCCTATGTACTCAGAGTCTTGTCTCCGGTTAATTTTGGTTGCCTCTCATCTGTCACTCTTACAGGCCTCTAACTTGCATAATCATAGAAGAATACTCCAATTGTCCATGTCTCTGGTTACGAGGATTAAAACAAAGCATAGGTTGTGATCCAAATCCCCTGCAACACCCACACACACACACATATAATTAAGGGTTTAAAATAGAGATTGTAAAAGGAATGGCTTACGAGATTTATTCAAAAATCCACTCTCGCCACACTATAATCATTTTTATTAAATAAATCATTAAATAAATACATCACTAAAGGTCATTCTAGATCCAAGAGAATAGGATTGAATGGAACATTATTAGCATAATAGAAAAAATTACAACAATTAGATAAATTTAATAGATTACATGGCAATCAAAACCAACTCCTGTCATAAAAATCCCACTCATTAAGGAACCAACTCCTTTAATAAAATATTTTGACCTCTCAGCCAATGGATTTTATGAACGCTCTTGTATTGTACTCCCAAGGAACAAAGAATTCATGGGCTCCTGCCCATGAAGTCTTCAATAGTTCTACCACTTTTCTATAATAATGTGGCAGTCATATGAGTTTCATCAACTACTAGATGGTCCTTCCACTTAACTAGATACTCATAGTGTTTCTTTCCCCAGGTCTTCTTAATCAATCTTTTGTCTAGAATCATCTTTGGTTGCAAAGGATCTACTACCGGTTACTGCTTCTGCCATTGGATTTGTTGTTGACCACTATCATCTTTTGTCTATACCTCATATATTGGATGATAATTGTATAGGTTTGAAACAATGAATATGGGAGATATGCCAATATTTTAGTGACAACTCTATCTCATATGCATTTTCTAAAACTTCGTAAGGATCTTACAAGGGCCAATTTTCTTTAATTTTGCTTTATTGTATTCTTCATTATGAAATATTTCTTTCCTCAAATGTGTCAATACTAAGTCTCCTACTTCAAAGCTCTGTTCTATCCTCTTGAGATATGCTCTGGTCTTATATTTGAGGTTTCTTTCCTGTAGTCTTTGTTTCAATTGCTCATGGATTTCCTGCATAGCTAAAACAAAGTCTTCTCATGTTGCACTTTTTCTATGTTCTCCCTAAGTTTCTAAGTTCATGTACTCCTCTTGAATGCATCCCATACATAATCTAAAAAGGACTTTAAGCAATGATTCTGTTTGGAGAATCATTATAGGAAAATTAAGCCTAAGCGTGCACTTGACCCCACTCCTTGGGATGGTCTCCAACCAAGATCCTCAATATGTTTTCCAAACTTCTATAACCACCTCAGTCTTCCCATCAATCTTAAGGACTAAAGCTAAATTATGTTCCTAACTTCTTCTGTAAACTCCTCCAAAATTTCCCCAAGAATATGGTATCTTGATCTAAGACGATGCTCTTGGGAACTCCATGCAATCTCACCACTTCTTTGAAGAATAATTTAGAAACATGGGTAACATCATTGGTTTTAAAACAAGGAATGAAATGGACCATTTTTGAAAATATTTCCACTACAACAAAGATTACATCATCCCATTTTGATTTTTTGGCAAACCCAATACAAGTTCCATGCTTAACGAATCTCATGGTCTGTCTGGAATTGGTAATGATGTATATAACCTTGTATTTTGGCTCTTCCCTTTCACATGCTGGAAAATTCTACAGGTGCTTACAAAATTCTAGACATAGTTGCTCATCTTTGGCTAGTAGTAAAAATGCTTCAATTTCTCATAAGTCTTATCATGGCCAATTTTCCCTGCAAGATCTCCACTATACTTTTCTTTAATTAAATTCTCTCTCTTCGAGCACATTGGAACACAAATTTGATTGTTTTTTAATAATAATCCTTCTTGAAGCATCTAATCAAACCATGGAATTTTATCTTGGATTGTTGGCTTTTATAAGCTTTGTAAGCTTCTTTGAAATCTGCATCTTCCTCATACAAATCCTTCATGAAGTCAAACCCCATGAGTTGGACTTGACTTTCCTGCATAATCAAATTCCACTCGCTCAAAAGCATAAGAAATTCTATTATGTTGGCCACTAATGTGCTTGAAAAAAAAAGTGAAACTTTGAAGATATTCAATTCACTTGACATGTTTTTGACCCAATTTAGGTTGTTTAATAATGCACTGTAATACATGATTATACGTATACAAAACAAATTCTTTAGACATTAAATAATGCCTCCATTTATTTAGAGCTTGCACCACAACATAAAAATCCTTGTCATAAGAAGTATACTTCCTTCTGGAGTCACTCAACTTCTCACTGAAATAGGTTATGGGCTTATCCTCTTGAATTAATACAACAACAATCTCTTCTCCACTAGCATCACACTTCACTTGGAAAGGCTTGTTGAAATATGGTAATATTAACACAGGTTTCTCTATGATCTGAATCCCTTTTCTACTTCAACAATCCATTGGAATGGTTATTTGTCTTTCTTTATGGTCTCCACAATTGGAGCACTCATCCTGCTAAAATTCATGTAAAAACTATCCAAACTGTGAAATCTAACTTCAAAAATGCTTTTAGAAGAGGGCTAATCAACAATATTTCTTACCTTCTCAAGATCCATCTTTAAAAAATCCTTGGATATGAAAAAGCCCAAGTACACAAGCTTTTTCTTTAGGAATGAACATTTCTTCAAATTTATAAGAAATTTCTCTTGTTGCAACTTCTCTAATGCATACCTCAAATGCCCCAAATGCTCTTCTTCACTACAAAAAAAACAGGCTATTTGCACCAGATTTTAGTGCATTTTTTTTCTCAATTGGGATAAGCAGCTTGGTGCTAAATCTAGCTTTATTGTACAATTTTTAAAGCGTCCTTTTTTGCACCAAAATTTGCGTCCTTTTTTATGCCAAATTTTCCATCATTTTTTGCTACATATTTTGCACCAAGATTTTCATTTGGTTTTACAATAGCTTTTTCTTCTAGTTTTGTGCCTTTTTTGCATCAATTTTTTATTCCTCTTTTGTGGCATTCTTTGCTTCTAGTTTTGTGTCATAATTTGCATCGAGTTTTACACTATCTTTGGCATCTAATTAGTGCCTTTTTTTACATCCAGTTTGTGCCAATTTTTGCATCTGATCTTATGCCATTTTTTGCTTCTAATTTTGTACTAGTTTTTACATCTATTTTTGCACCAGTTTTTCTACCTTTTTTTACACCATTTTTTCCATCCAATTTTGCACCATATGTTGAATCTAATTTAGTGCCAAATTTTGCATGCATTTTTGCACCAACTTTTGCATCCACTTTTGCATTTTATTTATTTCCCTTTTTTGCATCCTATTTTGCACCATATTTTGCATCTAATTTTGCATCATTTGTTGCATCCAATTTAGCATCATTTTTAACACTATTTCTTGCATCCAATTTTGCATCCTTTTGAGCATCTAAATTTTCATCCTATGTTGAACCATGTGTTGCATCCACCTTTGCATCCCATTTTGTGTCTATTGTTACGTTCAATTTTGAGCAATTTTTTCGTCTACTTTTGCATTTGTTTTTGCACCAAGTTTCGAATGATTTGTTGCACCTCATTTTAGATCCAACGTTGCATATCACTTTGCATCCAAATTTGAGCCATTTTTATGCCCATTGTTGCACCATTTTTTCTTCTTTTGTGTCCAATTTTGCACCATTTTTTATGTCCAAATTTGCATCCTTTTAGTTATCTAATTTTTCATCATTTTTGGCATCCAAATTTGCATCCTTTTCTTCTGCCACATTTTGTGTCCACATTTGCATCTCATTTTGCACATAGATTTAAAAGTTTGAATTTTCATCTAGTTATGCATCATTTTTGACATCCTTGATTTCACCCTTTTTTAGTCCCATTTTGCATCTTGTTTTGTGTCTTTTCTTACATCCTTGTTTGCACCCAATTTTGCATCCTAATTTTACACCATTCTTTGCATCCTCATTTTGGTGTCTATTTTTGCATCCTTGTTTGCACCCAATTTTGCATCCTAATTTTACACCATTCTTTGCATCCTCATTTTGGTGTCCATTTTTGCATCCTTGTTTGCACCCAATTTGGTATCCTTTCATATGCCCTATTTTGTTCCCTTCTTTGTGTCTAGTGTTGCAACCTTTTTTAATTTTACTTTAAAACCCTTTTGTGTCATTGTTTGCATCTTGTTTTGATGACTAGTTTAATATTCAATTCTACTCCCAATTTTTTCATTCATGGTTACATCCACTTTTGGCTTCTTGTTTAGAGTTTTACTTTTATTTCCATTTATGACCCCCTCTATGGGTTCATTTTATTAATTTCATTTACATAGTGAAATATATTAAAGTTTCTAAATATCATTTTGTTGTAGGATTTAATGCACGGTTAGAAGAACATAAAATCCTCTCAGTTTATCCCGAAAACCTAAGACAAACCAATTAAGAGAAAGGTTGTTCTAAGACTCAGGATTCTTAGTAGATCAAGATGTAGAGTGTAGATTAAGAAAAAGAGAAGGAATTCTTGTGAGTCCTCGCATGCAGGTATTCTTGGAGTTTTTATTATAGCTAGGAAGCGCTCCTAGCTGGCTCCAAAGCTTGGTCCTACACATAAGAGAGATAATAAATGAACCTTCACAACATATTATCTTGATAATTGAAACTATTAGAAACATATAAATATTATTGAATAAATAAATATAAACCAAAATCCCTTACATTCATTAGTTAAATAGAATAAGTAAAGAATGAATAGAAACATATGGAAGGAAGAACAACTAATCTATATTAATAAAGGAGTTGGAGGAAAGTTACAACAATCAGATGTAGTTGCAGCAACACCTCCCCCAACTCCTAGCTCCAAAACTCTCCCTCTCAAGATAGCTCTCAGCAGCGTGACAATACAAGAATTCCCATCATTTTCTCAATGGACAAGCCTCCAATATATAGGAAAGTGAAGGCTATGAAGATTTCCCAAATTCCTCATTAGTTCAATTTGGGCAAAATAGTTTGGGTGAATAATGTTTCCTCATATAAAAATGGCCTTTTCCACTTTTTAGATGCTTTTATGCTTAGGAAAAATCTTCCCAATGCGTTATGGCTCTTTCCCGCTTTTGTATGCTTTTATTTTTTAGAAAAAAAACTAAAGATGAGGGTAAAGAGATCACATTCCACCATATGAGTTTCTAAAAGTGAACAAGAGTGTCAAATTCAAATTCTAGTTTACTTATGTTTTAGTTCTTTTTTTTTTAAATTTATATTTAGTTTTTAGTAGTTTTTTTTTATTTCTAAAAAACAAATATTTAGTTTTTGGTATTTTTTTTCTATAAGAAAAATTGTATATATATATTTTTTATAAAAATGGATCTTAAACATTCCATTCATGCTAAATTTGTGATTTTATGATAGGAGTTTAAATTATATATAAAAAAGTAACTTAATGCCATGTGTTGTGTTGCTGACATGGGTATTATACATCTCTTCCTTGCTAATTTATAGAATGTGCTTGGGTTTTCTTAATGCAATAAAACTAATTATGTTCTTCACTATATCTTGAAATGTTCATCTTGAACCTAATAATTAAAGTTAAAATAGGTTTACCTTTGTCTTTTGTAGATCTTTGTCCCCATTAATCTTGGTCTTAATAGATTAATTGTCTTATGCTCGCCTTGAGTGGTCACTTTCATTAGTTGCATGCTTTATAGTTTTCTGTTAGTGACATTTTTTAGGCTTGATAATATGTTATTTAATTTATCAAAATGTGTTATTGTCCATATTATTGTTAAATACTAATATTAAATATGTTGGTTTTTGAGCATGGTTTAGCAAAACATTCCCAAAAGGTTTATAGATTGTATTTTATAATGCAATAATTCATTGCTTGATGAAATTGTTTTGGATTTTTTTTTTTAATGATTCATTGGTTGATGAAATTGTTATGGATATTTTTTTTAGTATATTAAATTGTGTGTGATAAAGTCCAAAGTCACCTCTTTTTTAGATTTTCATTGGTCAAATTCCCTTAAGGCCTTCATGTTCACCATTCGGTCCTATGTTAAGGAAATAGAGGAGTCATGAAGTGGAATTGTCCAAGCACTTAAATCTTGAGACACATTTTTTTTTAGTCACATTATACTTCCTTCCTATGTAAATTCTCGATGAAAATAGTCTCATGGAACATGAAGGACCTCAATAGTAAAGGAAAACAAAGACTCCTAAAAGAAGAATGGTACACAAAGCACCCATCAATAATGTTGATGTAAGAAACAAAAATATTAAGTGAGGTTCTACCTCATATAATTAGCAAATGGGGGAGGAACTTCCAAGTAGTAGTGTTTGATGCTTAGAGATACTTGAGTGGAATGGTTATTATTTGAAATGATCAAGACATCAAGATTACCAATATGTTTACCTCTTTTCGCATTATGACAATGCAATTTTAGTTAACTAACATCAAGGACTACTACCATGTATCCAATGTCTATGACTCCAATATCACAAATAGAAAACCTCTATTTCTCAATTCTATTTCTAGAACAAGTAATTTATACTCCCCATCTCCATGGATTATTGGGAGTGACTTCAATATTATCAAGTGTCTTGAGGAAAAGAAAGGATGCATCACAATGTTTAACAATATATTTTGTAAGCTATACCATTAAAGCCATAAAGTAGTCTCCATTAAATTAGTCAAGCAATAAGTCTCCAACCCACACATGTGGATCAATGAGATGTAACACATGTGTGTGTAGTGACTAACTTAATAAACTTATAATTTTTTTAACATAATATTAAATGTGAAAAAATTATGGGATTTTATTCTATTTTAAATTGTGAAATAATAAAAATTAATGTTATTTTCAAAACATTTGTTTATTCTTTTTTCGAAACAAATTAGAATGATTTTATTTTTATTAAATATTTATAAATATTTGTTTTTTATAATATTTTTTATGTCTTTTTTTGGGACCTAATCTATTAGTGATTTGAACCTTTAATTTGATTATTTATATAATACTTCTTAACATAAGAATCACCAAATAAACTAGCTCTAAATGTTAGCTCAATTGGTTGAGTTCCCATTGTTAAAGTACCTTGCTAATGCGCTGACAGGATATGATCCTTTTAGGCAGATCTGCTTGGATAGTTTTCGTGGATGTAGCAACCACCGATCTGTGATGTTCTTGAATCACACATAGAAAAACAATCACCAATTAAGTTACTTCCATGGACTTATAGCTTTTATTTTTATTTCACACATTAAATATATATTTTTAAAAATACCTTAAGTAAAATTTTTTTATAATTAAAATTATATTGATAGTTATTTTTATTATGAAAATTGTATTTATATTTAGAAGAAAATTGTCAATTGGGGTTGTTGGATACTATGATTATTATATTCCCCGACATTATGAGCATTGTTGTAACAACTTCGCCTATAGATATTGTAGATATTGTTGTATTGGCCTGGTACCAACAACCCCATTCTTAGAGGGAGGTTGATTTCTTTCCTAAATAAAATTAAAATAAAATTAATTTAATAGTTAAAATTATATTCCTAGTTAATTTTATTAGTAAAATTATATTTATAGTTAAAATTGTATTCATGATTACTTTTTTTTTGTAAATTAATACTTTCTATTATTAAAAAAATAGGATTATAATGCTATAGCAGCTAACTATATGAGGACTTGTTATACCTCATTGAAACTATCATTGATTTGGTAGACCAGAAAAAATCACCCCACTTGGGGACGGTCTTCTAAACGACTTTTATTTCCTCTCTTTCTCAACAGAGGAGGTGGGTCAG
Source organism: Pinus taeda (assembly GCA_000404065.3). Classification (NCBI taxonomy): domain Eukaryota; kingdom Viridiplantae; phylum Streptophyta; class Pinopsida; order Pinales; family Pinaceae; genus Pinus; species Pinus taeda. Next base: position 55,411 of record APFE031608546.1, read on the forward strand.
CCCAAGAAATTTGTAGATTATTGTTGAAAATTGAAGGAGACTCCTTATCAATGTCAAAAGATGTCTATTCGTGACCACAGTTTGAAATACCCAAAGAGACATCTTTGTTTACATATTATTTGTTTGCAGGGGTTACTGGGTTCATTGTTGAGTACTCACGATTCTCATGAATAATGACAATCTGACCTCGATCCCTTGAAATCATAACATCATTAGAACCCTCATCCTCTTGGTTGCAGATAGAATAAGTCTCACCCTCCATAGGGGGCAAGACACAAGGTTTCCAACATCTAGATTTGGAAATTCTAATATGATGATTCTTGATGGGATTGGACTGAGGGAACGAATTATGTAAATGGTCAGTTTGTCCAATGATAATCTTCAATTTTTAAATTTATTTGATCTGAAATTATTTTCTTGATACCAATTTCCACACATATTATGTCATAGATGTACAAGCCAAGTTGTCCTCAAGAAGGATATGTGGCAAGAAAAAGATCCGACTAGTTTCCAATATGTTGAAAAACTAAATAGTGTCATAGGTGGGCAGGCAGATTCAAAAGTCAACCTAGATTAGAAGCTTATTAATAATTGTTGTAGAGGGGTTGAAATGTAGAAACCATGGGGTTATAAACAAACCAACTCTACCCCAGAACCAAGGTTGCCCACCAATTAGGGCCTTCTGGTAATCTTCTAGTTCAGTGAAAAGAAATATAAAAAAACCCTTTGAGTAGAAGATGACCTACCACTTCTTGGTCCACGATGAAAGAATCCACTTGAAAATATCCCTTGAATGAGGCCATAGTCCATTGGAGCAGTAGATGGGTCCTGACTCAGCATAGAGTTGAAGGAAGTCCTCTAGATCTGGGTGCAAAATTTCCACAGAGGGCGCAACCTTCACTTTGTCAACTTAGAACGATCTAGGAGTTGCTTGAGGCTGATGATAGTTGGGACCTATCCTAAGGGAATATTTGAATGACACAGGATTTGAACTCTGCCATTCAAGTAAGCAACAAGAGATATAGAAGCTACAAAAGTATATTTATTAGCCAAGACTCTAACATGTTGTTGGAAAATATATTAGGTCATGCACTTCATGTGCCATCGCCAAGCCAACCATCAAGAAGAAATGCCAGTACACTCCTCTTCGTACTCCCACCTAGCTTTGGGAATCCATCTCCATGGATTATTTATATGGACTCGCTTCTACCAAGCATGGGAATGATTGTGTATTTGTGGTCATGGACAAATTTTCTAAGATGGCTATATTGGCAGCCTCCAAGAAGAGTATCACAATAGAGGACACTGCCAAACTCTTCTTTGAATGATTGTGGGTACATTTTGGGATCTCATGGACCATTATATAATACAGGGATAGCGTAAGGAAACGTAAGTGTTCTTCACTTTGGAGTATTTTCACAACAAGTATATTACTGAGAAAAATACAAGAATGGAATGTATGGACAGTATATTGGTTGTGAAATGTGAAAATATGGATGGAATTCCCTAGTTCAGTTCTGAGGTTGGTAGGGGTCTAATTATTATGTGTGGATGTAGGTTTTCACAATTTTTTTGGTTTAATCTTGGGTAAGACTATGTGAATCTCATAGTTGAAAGTGATTTTGAAAAAATAAAAAATTATACCAAAGTATGCCTTCTATCAAAGTATATCGAATCTTAGGCACACTGTTCAAGTAATGGCGTTCTTTGTAAAAGCTTATAAAAAATATTGATTCTCGAATTGAAGAGAATAAGACATATTACAGATGTTGATCATATATAAATCAAATTACTAGCGAACATAGATAAGCATTACTGCATAATAAAGAGGGGATGCCCACACCCTTATTGATGCTTGCTTTGATACTCCTGACTCTACCTTAACTTCGACACCCCGCCTCTATGGCCCCTGCCTATGGGTAAACTGAAATGGGTTCTCGGTCAACTTCGATTGGTTCAACTCAATCAACTGGCTCTGCCCTAGCCTCTGCTTTCAATGTCTTTGCCTCTGTTGCTCCTTCTGGACAAGATGCCGCCGGTGGAGAAGCTATAACCTGGTCAAACTCACCTGGGGCTGGATCCGTCTTTGTGCCCGGATGTTGATCCACGCTTGGATCTGTCCCTACCAATAAGGATGCTGGCTTTGCTCCTGTCTTATCTCACTACTTTACCCGTCCATCCATGCTACTACTTATAAATTATCCCTATCGGGGATTTATGCTACTAGATATGAAATTGGCTCTGTAACTAATCGAAAGGATGTTTACTCTGTTTCTTTTCCAACTACTGATGGATTTCGCTCATACAATGACCGGAGAGCGCCATAAACCTGCCCAGCTTTGTGGCCTATGACCCATAGCTTTTTTTTTCGCACAGCAAATGAAGACCGGCTACAGGAGATGACTAATGCACTCCCGAGAAGGTTTCACCGCGAATGTAAGAAAGAGTGAACCCCTATATATCCATCTTATCTGTAAACACATGACAGGGAAGGACAAGGCATAGCAGCAGGCCAAGACAGCTTTAGTCGCAGAAGTTCAGGCAGATCCAGATTCTATACTAGCTGTAGATTATTATGAAGTAACAGAGACATAGATATGAGCATAGTAG
>APFE031608547.1:0-11425 GCA_000404065.3 Pinus taeda
TTGTACCTCCTATGTCTTATGTTGGACCTACACCTACCATCCCATCGACGACTAATGGGTCATGGGCTTTTGTGGACACTTTTGGTCCACCACCACCTCCCTAATCGACAGTCAGTACCACACCTATGATGGCAAACCCTCCTATCCCACATGTCCCAAGTTCAAAACCTATCATGACATCCAAAGAGAGCAGAACCAAGTACATACCGGTTTTCGCCCCTTTTGTGTCAGCTCTTGGACCTTCGACAAGTGCTCCATGTAGCACTCCTTATAACACTGCATATAGCACAGTTAGCACGGGTCCCTTCAACAACCCCTTTGGCTAGAATCCATTGTTTAGTTCCAACCCCCAGGTTCAGATGCCTGGGGGCATTGTTCCCAATATGCACATACCATCCGGGAACGTTATACTTCCCTCTCCGTTTATAGCACAACAGGGAAAACCATTGTTTGACATGAATCTTGCTTATGTTAGTCAATGACATGTTGTTAAATATGCGGAAAGCGAGATCCCTCAACAAGGTCACACTCAATCCATATGGGCACCCCACTGTCAACCTAAAATGAGTCAAGGGGGCATTCCTTATCCTAGGGGCACTTACATCCCCCAATCTAACTATCCCTAAGGACAACCAGAATACATGACTATACCCCAAGGAAATTACTATTCCACTTATCCTGTGTATAATATTAGGAACAACACGAGGGGGGATCGCAAGGATCCTCAAGTCAGTTGTCATCGCCTTGGTACGATTTGGGTTCATCAAACACCTTTCCTTTTTTGACAATGCTTGATATCCCCGACTCGTACAAACTCACAAACGACCCCGTCTATCACAACTTACTTTGGCCTCCAATCCCTCACAAAATTCCCACATATATCTCGAAGTTCAAATGGAAACAAGGGGAGGATCTAGGTATGCACATCACCACCTATCATTTATGGTGCGTTTCTAACTCCATGGTGGATGATAGTATCCAACTACAGCTCTTTCCCCGCACTCTTACTGGCAATGTAGACAAGTGGTACATTGAGTTACCAAGAGGTACAACTATAAAAATATTATTAATAAACCTACAAAGATAAAGAGAGGACGGTTTGGGCAAGGAGTCTAAGGAATAAAAAATCTTCTAGTTGAAAATTATCTATAAATTAAAATACCTCAGTGGAATCAATGAGCAATCAACTTTCAACAAGGAACGAGGAGTTAAATCACCTTTTCCACTCCAAGAGATTAATAATTTCTTCCCCTGGTCCTTCGATTCCAACTGTAACAATACTTAAGCATAAAAAGATCACAAATTTTTACGAACTCCAAAATAATAAAAATATTTAAAATGACAATTTTCTCACCAGTTATCACAATTTACCTGCATTAAGATAGTGTGGATACTTTAGCTCGTGGCTTTCGTGCATGTGTCATGGTCTTGTAGATACATAAACTTGTTTGGCTCAACATTTTGATGTATGTTTCTATTAAAAAAAAATTAAATTTATCAGCGCTTCTTTGTTCATTGTGGCAGAGAAAAACCTGCCATTGTAAAACGACATTTAGATTTTTTCTTTTACATGCCTAATTGATAAAAAAAGGTTGTAACTCCAACAAAAATCTAACATGAAAAAGACTTGTAGATATATTTGGATAGGACAAGGAGGCTTCAACTTGATTTTAACTTCCATATACACAATTTTATCGTTAAAAACATACACACGTGGTTATCTTAAAAACATATTGTGTCCACTAATCACCTGGAAATTAAACATATACACACGATTATCTTAAAAACATATGTTTTCCAGTTTGAGTACTCACATAGAAAATTTTAAAGCATCAATTTGAGTACATCAAATAATAGAGGCTTCAACTATCAACAGTGTTGATTCCTTAATTGGATCCTTCATCCCATCCTTCCATTATGGACATTCTTTTTGTTTTTTAACATGTTGGAATACACAAGGAATCAACATTTAGCTCTTGGAGTGAGGTGATTTAACTCCCCTTTCTTAGCTCACTTTCTTCAATTATGCTTCAAGCTCCATCATATTCATATCCAATTCACCCTTATTCTGACTAAATTCATCTGTTTGAAGTTCAAATAATCTCTAATGTTGATGCAGATATTGCAAGCTTCCTTTCCATGATATTGATAATGTTTCAGTTCAATTCGAGAGGCAAGTATTATTTTCACATCTAATGATGCACTCCTTTGTCTGACACACTTTGACAACTGTGTCTTTCTCGATAATAGTACATCGTGCTGCAAACTAAGTGCCCTAAAAACTTATTGGTCACTCATCTCATGAGATATGATATTGATATTGCAACGTTGAATTTCGTCGCCCTTACCTAAAGGGCCAAACACGCAAAAATTTATTACGAAAATTGTAATGATTGTAGGTGAATGGATAAATTTATTCATTGGTAGATAGAATTCACAAAAATTGCTAATATAAAGGATGTACTCTACCATAGGTTTTGACAATTTCAATTTGAAATTGGACACCATTTTGACTGGTAGCTCATCTATATTGCACGTCAAAGTTGACATCAAAAAATTTCGAGCAACTATCAAATACGTTTTGAAATCTAAAATATGTCCTACAAGACGTCAAGTTCTAGGACTGGTACTGGGTATTGGTAGAAGTACTTCTCAGAAGAACAAGGTTCAAGAAAAGAGTACATGTTAAACATCTCAGCTTCCATGTGCATGAACAGGATGGAGAGCATTTATACTACTTATTTTAATTCCAATCGTTTCCTCTTTCTAAATGCGAGTTCCATATTCTGCATATATTTTTTGTTAATATATCAATCTCAGCCAAGGGCATGAGGAAGGGAATTGAATGCATGGGAAGCTCGAGTCGAAATAGATAAGTAACTTTATTGAAAAGGGCTTCATATAAATATTTTCAATAAAAGATAATTATTATGATTATTTGTGTTATTTGAGAAGGGATTTGTTATCCATGCTATTTTTTAGGAAAGATTTCATATGTATTTTATGTGTGAAATGATAGAAATGAGTTTTTGGAACAAAAATATTTTGTACTTGCATGCATAATAGCTAGTGAGTTGGTTAGTTTTTGGAAAAAGAATAATTAGTGCGTTAGATCCTTGGAAGATAAATATAAATTTTCATGCAAGGAAAAAGAGTAATTGTTGTGTTAAAATTCTTTTAAAAAAAAAGAGACATGTTTTTGCATGAATTATTGTATTAGATTCTTCGAAAGTAACACTTGTAATTGCATGCTCTATTGTGTTAAGATTTCTTTTGGAAGATTCTTTAGAAAAAAATATGCATTTTCATGTAGACGAAAAATAACTGCGGTGTTAGGTTCTTGAAAGACTACCTATTGCATTATTTTTTTAAGGAACATGTGCTTATATAAAAATAGATGATAGTGATTTTACTTGAGTGGAATATGTGTTTTCACATGCAAGATTTAATTAGCTTCATTTGGAAAGAAAGATGTACTTTGCATGCAAGAAATCATAACTACTATGTTAGCTTCATTTTGGAATTGAGCTTCTGTTGTTCATGTACAATAGCTATTGTGAATAGCTCTCATTTGGGAAAGATGATGTTGGAAAGAAAAAATAGTTGTATGCATAAGAATAGTATATATTATGTTAACTTCCTTTTTGGAGAAGAACATGCATTTGCATGCATAAACACAATATCTATCAGGCTAGTTCTTTTGGAAAATGATACATATTTACATGCACCACAAGTAAAAACTAAGGGGTTAGTTTCTTTTGATAAAGTTTATGTAATTGTATGCATGGAGATCATAACTAAGGTGTTAATTCCTTTAAAAAAATATGGACAATTGTAGTGGTTTTATTTGGAAAATAATGTGGACTTATGTGAGGGGAATAATAGTTAATGTGGTATTTATCTTTGAGATATTTTCCCTCTTCTTATGCAGAGAAAGGATAATAGCCAGGGAGGTTATTTAATATTATTGAATTTTGTGGGCAGAGGTAGATAGATGTGGAATAGGGAAAAGTGAGCATACCTTGGTTATCTTTATGTATTTATTTATTTACACATGTGAATTATGGATGGATAGACGTGTCATAATCGTACACACATAAAAAAAAATAGACATGCTTTAATAGTTAAGTGTGTTTAACTAATTCATGTGTAATATTGTTAAAGAAGGCATGTCATGATATTTTACTTATGTTTTATGAATGCACATGAATTAATTTTGAAGCATCACTAATAAAGATTTGGCATTGGTTTGATCACTATTTGATCTAATCATGATCTCAAATTTTGTTGATAGTACTAGTTACAAAAAAATACCGCGACGTATGTGAAAGATAGATTATGTGGTAAGTAATGAGTTAGTGGCCCATGCCGATTGAAGGAATGTCAACTGCAAGATAATCCATTGATGGAAAAAATAAGGTTGCAAAGGCATAATGTTTGAAGGCGAATGATATCATGATTATTGTAATAGTTCTAGCTAGTTATGTTGTATTTACAATGATATTTCTTTGTAATATTTTATGAAAATGGTCAAGGGATGGACTCCTTGCAAGTCGTTGAGTGGGGGGTGGACACCCTCACAAATGTTTAATAAAATTAAATGTTTGTTGGTTTTCACCCTACGGGATTTCGAGGGTATATCACTGGTCAATGATGTGATTGTCTATTGTGTTATTCTTATGATGTTGATTCCTTGCATGATGTGCAATTTATATTATCAATTATGTGATTAACTAACTGAATTAAAAGAATAACGGTATTGATGTAAGGTTAAAACATGAAGTTTATGTTGTTAAACTATGTAACTTACTATTCCTTTACTAAGTTACTCTATGTAATGATGATAATTGTATCTAACGGTGAGTTAGAGATTATGGAATAGTGAATTTGGAGTTTTACATGTTGGTAATTCCATAAAAATTTTATAACCTTATGTGATTTTCAACGAGGTTTACCAGAGGATGTTACATAAACTAAGGAAATGCTAAACATTATAAATTTAGGCAATTTAAGAAGATTAATTGTACATGTTAGTCTTTAAAAACTATTTTTTTCAATAAATATAAAAATTGAGTTATTTAAAATCAAAATCGATTTTGATCCTTCCCTTCTCATATACTTGCGTAAGTTTTTATTTATTTTTAGTAATATAGATGAAATAATATTATTTATTTTTATTGAAATAAAATAAATTTTATTATCTTTATAAAATAAAACTAAATTTATTGATAGCCCCAAGGGATACCTCAATTGGTCAAGTTCCCATTACTAAGTACCTTTCCAACTGGGAGGTCACGGGGTCAAATCTCCTCAACACCATTGGGGTTAGGCCTAAATAGATAAGCTGACAAGTAGACCCGTTTGGGTGGAACTACCTGAATTATTACTCATGGATGTAGCGACCACTCAATGGCTGTGATCCATAGTTGGAAAAAAAGACTAAATTTATTGGTATTTAAACTTTAGTTTATAAATTTACCCCCGGTTGCGATGTGCGCCTGAGGAAGGTGAGGATCCTAGTTAGAGATGGTAGTTATGGTATGTAAGGGATGGGTACCACCCACCGCCCCCCCACACCCTCATGGCAATGGGTGTGGTGGCATCTCATATGCGACCTGACAGAAGACATGGGAGAAGTGGTAGTCAGGGCAAGGGTGGAGAGAGAGTTGAGGAGGTTAAGGTAGGATGAGTGATGGGACAGAGAAAGGTGGGTTGGGATTATGAAGGAAGTTAGGATAGAGAGAGGAGTATAGTCGAGATTACGGGAGGAAGTAGGAGCAAGGGTGCAAGACAGTGGAGCTACCAGAAACGACCTCTGTGAACTATTTCCGGGTATATTCCCTGGCCTTACAAGCCCATTACTATGTTTACTATGTTAATTCATGGCTAGGTGATGTGGGTGAAGACCGAAGAGGGAAATTGGAGAGAAGGCCGGGGAGACCAGTGTAAGATGGAGGGGATGGTGATTGGGTTAGAGCTAAAGGCTAGAGTTGGGAGAGAAAACTGAGGCTGGGAATTTGAGAAACCCGTTGTGAATTATCGAGGTAGAAGGTATACCAAGCAGGGTGGGGAGATTGCGGCTAAGCATGTGCGAGGGCCACAGGAAGAACAGAGAAGAGAGGCAATAGCACTAGGTAAAGGGGTGAGGGAAGGCATTGCGAGTGGGAGTGACAGTAACCTGGCTCATTGTGTTGGCGGTCAGAGTTATAAGCATAATTTGGGTCGGGCACCGAGACATCACCCCTGTGAGCAGATGAGAGCATTGGCATAACCAGAGGGGTGGTGAGGCTATTTCAAGGCAAGTAAGCAAGAAAAATGAGAGGCAGAAGAGTGGAGTAGACACATCAGGGAGAGGAGAGGCAATGCATCTTGGGGCAGAGGGGCACCTTGGCAGAGGCAATTGTGATGGGAATCGTGAGGGGAGGGGAACTTGCATCATTTAGGAGAGGCATGAGACTACGCCTCGAGAGATAATGCATATCGTGTGTGAATAGGCCCATAAAATAGAAGAGATGGCCTGACCTACACGTGGAAGAGGACGCCGCAGAAGGGGGATGGAGCCGACTCGTGCAACAGACCCGAGCACCTCAGAACCTAGGCATGGGAGGAAGCCTGTAGAACACCTCATCAGTGAAGCAGAAGCAGCTTACAGGGAAGGAACGGATGCAGGAATCCTTAAGATTCTGGAAAAATGGAAGGAGAAGATAAAACAAGAGGAGGAGTTCGATGAGGAAATGGAGAATTGGCGGGTCGTAATCCCGAATCCTAGGAATACCAAGGGCAGACTCACTTAGTTTAAACATACATTATATTTGTACTGGCTCATGAAGAGCCTCATGGGGAAGGCAATGGAGAAAACATCAGTGGGGATGGCTATGACCCTCTAAGACATGCCCAATTACAAAAAAAACTTGCAGACATTTCAATTTCAGCTAAGTAAGGAGGACATCCACCTAGATCGAATCCAAAGGCACATTCCTTGTATTATTAATTTTCATGACATACCTAGAGAGTCAGCCAAAGGTCCGATTCCGGTGGAGTCTTCCTCAGAAAAACAACATGATTAGTCAGTTTCTTGGATTTTTTTTGTTTCTTTCGAGTAGCATTTACTTTTACTGATGCATGCTTATGATAGATAGACACGTAGACTCTTATCATGATATTGATGCGTATATAGCTTGGTTAGATTGATTGAATCTATATTATTCTTGGATGGCTTATAACGAGGATAGGTGGCCGATAGACTTGGTTTCCCACTAGGCAAGTTGACGCTACCTATCTCAGATATGTGGTGTAAAATTGTTTTTTATAAATACAAAAAGAAGTACCTATCAAGCTTAAAAAAAAATTTAGTTTATAAATTTGAAATGATTATATTTTTTAAAGTATTTAAAATAATAATTTTTTTTTATTTTTATTTTTTTTATAAAATTAATAAAAATAATTCAAAATTTTAGATATAGAAAAACAATATGAACTAATTTACCAGCTTTGGATACTCATGGCACTCCACCTGAATTACAGTAAATATGAACTCAACTTTAAAAAAACACATGAACTTAAATAAAATGAAGAAACAAAACATGTTCCCTCTTTCCATTTAAGTTTAGGAAAGATTAATATTATTTATTTAATTGATGACATAAAAGCTAATAAAGACAACTCAATCAACTGAATCCTAATTGTGAACACTCATTTTACGAGTTCAAGAAAATATGAAATACATTAGGAACATATAGTTACACGGATGGAAAACCAAAAAAGACAAAATCATACTTAATGATAAAATTGCAAATAGACTCCACCTCAAATATAGTGAATGTAGTGTGAAAGATGCTCATGGACTGCACTTCAAATACGGTGAATATGAATATTCCATTTAGATAAAAAATGAAGAAATAACTTTATTTAATTAATAACACAATCAACTGAGTTTTAACTACAAGTAGTAGCTCAAAAGGATCAATCATGGTTTTAACTGAAAAGGAGCAAAACATGGAAGGACCAACATAAACCAACACACAAGTTTCAGTCAGAACCATTCAGCCTTAAGTAAACAAACGGTCCATCGTAGGTACACATATTACAACACCTATGAGATCGAAGTTAATTTTTCTAGTCCAACTTAGGGTCACAACACTACTCTTCATTGATCAAGCATCTCGGTGGAGTATTTTTAAATCAACTGGTGAGATACAGTTTCCACAATTGACTAGGTTATATATTGGAAGGACCAACATAAACCAACACACAACAAGTTTCATTCAAAACCACTGAGCCTTAAGTAAACTAACGGTCCATTGTAGGTACACATATTACAGCCCCTATGACCTCGAAGTTAATTTTTCTGGTCCAACTTAGGGTCACAACACTACTCTTCATTGATCAAGCATCTCGGTGGAGTATTTTTAAATCAACTAGCAAGATACAGTTTCCACAATTGAATAGGTTATATATTGGCTTGTTTTAACCCTAGTTTTTGCATTACTTCTTTGTTATAGAAGGTGAAAAAATGACTTATTTTTAGTGGCATGTCATCTACTATTACATTGGATCAATGAAAGACGAAGCAGATTGGGACTACAACTTTCTAAAAGTTTTATTTTCTCTCTAATATTTGGTAGATTGTCGTCTTCTCGGGACTTCTAGAAGAGGTTAATAACCTATTTTTACATACTTAGAGCCAGATATTAGAGTTCGTCACCTAGGGGCCTGTTTATACAGTTGATACACGCCTTAACAAAGTTCCATATAGTTACAATGATGCAATTGAAGCATTCAGGTTACATCGTAGACATTTAAGGTTTTAATGTTGACCTTTTGCTTTACAACAATTTCAATCTATTCATTTTTCTTTGTGAGACTGGTTTCAACGTGTTATTGGATTCCTACGGAGCCTCTGCCGGTTAGACCACCTTCATATCCTCCTTTAGGATTTCCTCTTACCATCCCGTAGTTTTCTTCTCCCTGTATGTTGGCTATTTGAGGGGAACCTTTAGTGGCATTAACTTTTATTATTTCCCTGTTGAAGTTTATGGACCCCGGTTTGAGGTGGCACACCCGACTTATCTACTTCTTTACTGCTGATAGTCTGGTTCCTTGTTTTTTCAAAAAATGTCACTGAAATTCTAGGTACCACGACACCTGTTTCAACATTCAGCTTCCCACCTCACCTGATCTCAAGTAACTCATCGCCATCACGATTGAGGAAGAAAATCAGGAAAGTGAACATCCTCAGGTATCTAGGTATGAGCCTCTCAAAAATCATACGAAGGTATCAAAAGACAATGGGGTTTTTTCTCATAGGAAAGGGACTGGAAAGTCTTCTAAAGCCTTGAAAGTGATCACTAAACTGATACATCTGACTCTTAAAACAAAGTCTTTCTAGGATAACATCGAGTGCCTAAAATTACATGCACTTCTTGGACATTGGCAATTTATACGCATGACAGGGGGCCAAATTTATCAGTGGATGCTTGTTTATTAGATTCCCAAACTCAGCTATCGGTTGAGAATCAATATGATGCACAATGTTTGGGTCTGCTTTCATTTTCTTAGACAAGCAGGCGCAAAGCTTATTCTGGGTTTATCCTGGGTGAAAGAAAGGGGTTTTCTTATCCTTCAAAAATGGAAAGCTGGTTTCAATCCACATATGGAAACACCTCGTCAGAAGATTGTTTGAGCTAAATTATTGGGTTCTCCTCTCGAGTTATGGAATCCCTCAATGATTTTTTATATTGCCAACTCCACTGACAAGTTTTACTTTTGGGACGAGGGGAATATTGGACAGATGGATAAGAAGATAACATGGGTTATCATTGAAATGGACTTCGGAGAGGGATTATTATCCTCGCAAGATATTTCTTAGGGTACATACACTCACAGGTTGAACATGAATTTATGTGGTATTCCCTACCGATTCTTGTATTGTCATTCCATAGGGCATTTGCTTATGACCTACTCAACTTGTATATAATTTGGTCATCATAATGCTTCTCAGAGATGCCCTCTTCCTCCTATGGATGACACATGAAAAGGTTTGGAGTCTACCCATCTACTGAATGGTCTACTTGAGGTTCCAGGTAACATTGATCCTTCATGTGATTTATTTTCATCTCATGATGAAGGTACTTCCCTTGTTTCGGTCTCGGATGACTCTTTTTATAAGCTACCTTTGGATGGGGTTTCTTTGCTTCCTTCCCACCCCTAAATTGATCTTCTCCCCTCGTATATTGAGGCTTGTGTCTCCCATATCTCTCCTCTGCTAAAACCTCCTTTTGTCAGTTGCCTTGATATGCCTTACACTCCCCCTTCATCTCTTGTCCAATTTGTGTCGGCCTCCTAGAATTCTCCCATATCACCAGATCGGGACCTAAAATATCATTCCTTCTTTGACTCGGTTGAGATGGATCCCATGAGAATTAAGAAATCCTTTTTCCACTTGAGGAAGGAGTCTCGGAAAGGACCTTCCCCTTTTGTTTCTGCTCCAGCCTTATCTTCGATCCCCCGGAAAAAGAAACCTACCTGATACAAAATACTCACTTCTTGTATGAATTTGGCCATACTTATGGATGACCTGACCTCATCTTCCTCAATGGGTGATTTTTATAGGCCATTTTTCCACATCCGATCAATAGGACTCCTAATTGGAATCAACATCCTATTCCCCCTTGTTATCATCATTAAACAAATTCCTAAGCATATATCTTTCATTTCCCTGAGTTTCTTCTTGAAAGGACCTTATTTTAGTAATTTTAAGGATGATTGCACCCTATATAACTGAGAAATTGCGTTGTAATAGACTCCCTCTTTCTCTTAGGGCATTATGCAGTGCACCCTACATACCCACGGGGGTGCATTGATTCTATAAATTCGGGAAAAAAAAATATCTGAAGCTTCCTCTTCCGAAAGCTTCCAGAGGTTTTTTCAACCATTTACCTTGGATAAAAATTTGAATCCTATCTGATTCCACCTTGGAGAAATCACCATCTTATCCCTTGAGCTCATCCTCCCATCACTTTTGGATCTCAAGCCTAGATTGGTAAATGGATAAGAATTCATGAATTACCTCTCCTTCCTGTATATTTACCTCATTTCATAAGCACCTAGTTAGTTTTTGGTTGGCTTTTGGAGAGTGATTATGCCCTTATGTTGATGCAGTGATTGGTCATCATCTCATGTATTTAGGGTGATTGGAGGTGCATATTGTGACAAGGAAAGGACAAGTCAACAACTTGGAGGAGCTCATCTACAAGATCAACTGCCACTTATGGTTGTAATCTCCTTCCATTTATAATAATGCAAAGCAGGGAAAATTTTAAGAACCACCCTAAATTTATATGTATATTAAATGGGCTAATCCCCATGATATATAGGAAAAATGGGAGGCGATTTTATCAATAATATAATATGTATATATAATTTT